>CM053627.1:45311-95978 GCA_028646595.1 Phalanger gymnotis | reverse complement strand
AATTTTTCGATGCCTTCTGCTTGGAGAATTCTGTATACCCAACGATTTCAAACCATTCAGATATTTATATGATCCTTTTTGAGATCATAAATTCGGCCTTCCTACTACAGATGGGGAAATCCCAATGAGGAAACTCCCTCCACCAGTGCAGATCAATGCCTCCTCTTCAAACTTGGAGTCTCAGTGAGCTGCCTGGGGGTGGGAGGAGGGCAGGATCCTGAAGCCAGTAGGTGTCAGAGGCAGGTCTTCCTGACTTTGAGAGGCTGGCATACCCTCCAGTGAACCATGACACCCTTGGAAATGCCACATAAAGAAATGTCAGCTCTCGAGGCTTACAAAGGGCATTAGAGGCACCATTTTGTATGAACCTCACAAGAATCTGGTGATGTTGGTGCCACTCACTGACTGATCTTGTCTCCAGAAGCTCAGAAGGGTTAAGTGGTCCATGTTCCATGGTCGCACCATGAATGCCAGATTTAGGATTTGAACCCAGGTCTACTCCTCATGCTAGATGCCATCCTTTTTTCTTTTTACTTCCTAGAAATCTCCCTTGGAATAAAGTATATTGAGGCAGACAAGCATGTTGGCTATTTGGGACAATGTATGTCTCATTCTGCACCTGTGGTCCCCTGCCTCCTTCCCAAGAAAAGGGAGGTTTGCTTTACTCTTGTCCTCTGGAGTCATAGGATTTCAGAGTTAGAGCTGGAAGGTTCTTAAAGTTCGTCTAGTCCAATGACTCCATTTAACAATAGTCAGTCTATTGTCAATAAACATTGATTAAGCATGTGACAGCCACTGTGCTGAGGGCTGGGGACACACATCAGACAGTTTCTGCCCTTGAGGAGCTTACATCCTGATGTGGGCAGACAGCGCACCAAAATGAGCTGAAAAGTTTGAGGCCGGGGGAAGGAGGGCACCCAGCACAGAGGCTCTGGGCCTCATGTTTGTTCTTCTACCCAGAGGTAGGAACTACAGGTCTGGAATATAGAGGGAGTGGCTGCTGCTGGGATTGGCTTTGTTTCTGTAAGGGGTGGGGAGAATTTGGTTCATTTGATATAACCTGGAAAGCCAAAAATAGCAAGTAAAACAGGTTAATGATGTATCCATACATTAATGATTGGTAAACTAATTGTAAAAATCTGGGCCATACACTCAAAGCATGAATAAGTTTTTCTGATCCAATCAGAAGGGAATGTTGGAAATTGGCCATACCCTAAAGTGAGGCTGCTAGGGCCCAGAGGGTTTTCCGGGTCCAAGCTCAGAGCCATCTATAGGAGCATGACTCCTAAGCCTGTTGGCTCCAACCCTAACCCCTCGTCACTTTGGCCATTGGCCATGGGGTCTAGCAGGTACTCATCCTGGAAGTGACACCCAATCTAGAAGTCTGAGAAAATTTGGGGCACCTTGGAGTAAACATAGGCACACGCTCTTTAAAAACACAAATACAGAGAGAAACAGACCTTGAGAGCCCAGGGAGAACCAGGGCAGCTAATTAGTGCAACGGCTAGAACTCAGTGCCTGTACAATGCAGATGTGTAGCCCAGAGTAAGTGACAGATACACCCATATCCAATAAAGTCCATTGCATTAGAGAGCTACCTGGTGTTGGGTGGGGCTCCTGAAAATGACCCTCAGCCAAGGGACCAGAGCAGCACTGGCATCCCAGCTTCTAGGGGCCTCCAGGGTGCTAGGGTATACCATCAGACTGTGGGTTTGGCCTTTTCTGATAAACTCAAGACTGGCTGCCTATAAAGCATGACCTATATGCTTCAGGATGGACTTTGACCAACTGAAAAGTTGTCCTGGTTTTACTTTTGCTTTAATTTCCTGTTCTCAATCCTTCTCTTTCTCCAGTGGGATCAGTTTTTTACCCCTTCTGAATTAATTTCCTTCTCTTTTGACTCCTCTGGGCTCTCTCTCCATGCTTAGGTCAGCTTTGAGGAGAGAAATGTTTCATGGGAGGAAGCATCCAGATCTGTTTGGTCTTCAGTGCCTGGGTTTTTGGTTGGCCTGGGCATCAAAAGTGCAAAGGCTGCCAAAGTGATGACATGAGGCCCTCCTGACCCCCTGAATCTAAGATAACAGGGCCCTGGAGCATCCTGGAGCTGGTCCACATGAGCTGGATTTCAGCCTTAAGCTCTATCAAAGGTAAAGGAGAGTGGTCCACTGGTATTGGCCTGGACAAAATGTTAGGATAACCTTGGCCTTTGAGGGGGAGGGAAGAAGCTGTTGGGGGATCCTCTGGAGGACTAGGGGGCCAAGACAGAAGGGTGGGTGGGCGTTCTGCATTGGCCAGATCTCCATGCAAGCATAGATTGAGAACTGAAAGGGGCCTTAATAGTCACAACTACAATCATAGTTTTATAGCTGGAAGATACCTCAGAAGTGATTCAGTTCAATCCCCTCGTTTTTACAGATGGGGAAACTGAGACCCAAGAAAGGCAAAGCCAGTCAATCCACAATCACTTATTAAGCACTTATTATGCACTGGACATGGTGCCATGCATTGGGGATACAAATACCGAGGTGGAATGTCCCTGCCTTTAAGGAGCTGACATTTGTATGAGGGAGACAACAGGAGAACACTTGTCTATGCATTATGATTTCAAAGTGAAGACAAGACAATTTTGAGAGGAGAAAAGGCTTAGTATAGAAAGGAATCCTTGAGCTGAGCCTTGAGGGAAAGCCAGGCTTCCAAGAGGCAGCCAGGAACCCAGAGTCCTTTACAAGCCTGGGGGCCATCTCAGAGAAACAAGCATCTTGTGTGTGGAAAGGTGGCTCATGTCTCCAGAGCAGAGTGCTAGGAGGGCAGGAATGTGGAAGGAGGCTGGGGGTGGGGGGTGGGGTAGGAACGGCCCCCTTGCAAAGAGATTTTGATATTTATATTTGGTACTAGAGACAAGAAGGAGCCACTGGAGTTGGTTGAATAAGGAGTGACAGGGTCAGATGTGGGCTTTAGGAAAATCCTTCTGGCAGCTGTGTGGAAGATGGATGGATGGGTGAGTGGGTGGGTGGATGGGTAGGTGTATGGGTGGGTGGATGGATGGCTAGATGGGTGGGTGGGTGGATGGATGGGAGGATGGATGGATGACTGGATGGATGGATGGGAGGATGGATGGGTGAGTGGATAGGTAGGTGGGTGGGTGGGTGGATGAATGGGTGGATGGGTGGGTCAATGGGTGGATGAGTGGGTGGATGGATGGATGGATGGATGGGTGGATGGGTGGATGGGTGGGTGGGTCAATGGGTGGATGGGTGGATGGATAGATAGGTAGATGGGTGGATGGATGGATGGGTAGATGGGTGGATCAGTGAAAGGAGGGACTGCCTTAGGTTCTGGCAGAGTCCAAAGAGCAAAGAGGCTCAGAATCAATCATACTCCTGCTGGGCCGTGGGAGCCAAGGCTCAGGCAGGAAGGGAGGTCAGCTCCTGGGGCTCTCTAACACTTACCAGGGCCTTCCAAAGCAGATATTGAAGATGAGAACTCCAAGCCATGATTTCTTCTTGAGTTTGGAAGCAAGGTCAGTGCCTACATTAAATGAAATAGTCTGGAATGTGGTCTGTGGTTTGGAGTATGAGCCTCCCCCTTGTCACTGGCTCCCAGAGATGAGAGATCTGAGACTGTTTTATAGGAAACATGTAAATCCTGTCCTTGAAGTACTTACACGAGTGCCTTCCCCATCCTCCCCCATCCTCATAGGAGGACTAGAGGAGCTGGGTGCCTGAAACCTGCAGCAGGTTTGTGGCTCTAGGTGGAGGAGGCTGGCTTAAAATTAACATGATCTCATATATGTATGTACATCTGAGTATGTGTATGTGTGTGTGTGAGTGAATGCATGTGAATGTAAGTGTGAAGTGGGGGGGTGTAATGTGTGAGGATAGGTGAGTGTGTATATATATGTATGAATGTGAATGTATGTGACTATGAGTACCTGTGAGTGTATGAGTATGAGTTGGTATGTGAGTGTGTGTAAGGTTGAATGTGTGTGATTGGGTGTATGAGTGTATGTGTATGTGAGTGAGTGTATATGAATGTGCCAGTGTATATGAGTGTGAGTGTGTGTAGGAAGACTATACACCGGAGACAAATGCATTGGGGGAGGGGGGGCTCTTCACGAGGAGCTCACTCCATCCATGGAATCTCAGGTCCACTCTCTTTCTTTAGCAGGGATGGTACTGCCTTCTGAAGACAAACATGAATTCACTGTCTTCATATATGAGAAGGGCAGGCAAGGGGAAGGAGGAGATTGTTTTGATCCTTTAATTGCCAAATGTGATGGTCTTTTCTTCACCTCCCTGCAGAATTTAACAGTCTTGGTGGTTTGCAAACCACCATCTGCTCCTGGTTCCTTCCTCCTCTCTGGGCTGTCCTGCCTTTCCTGGCTCAGCCTCTAGCTTCCTGCCTGCTCCTTCTCACTCTCCTTTGTGGGTTCACCATCCACGTCACATCCCCTCTGAGCGTCTGTTCTGGTTTCTCTTCCCTGCTCCATTTGCGCTGTCTCTTTTCAGTGACCTCATTGGCTTTCAGGGGTACAACTGTCATTTCTATGCAAATCTGCTCTCAGCTCAATGTATACAGTTCCACTCTCGCCCCAGGTTTCAGCCTGACCTCATCAGTTGCCTTTTGGACAGTTCCAAGTGGATGTCCCAGAGCCATCTCCGACTCAGTACACCCCAAACTGAATCCATTCTATTTCCCCTACACTGTACCCTTTCCCTGTTTTTGTAGAAGGTGCCACCATCCTTCCAGCCCCCCAGGTCATAACCATCATATTATCCTCCTCTCTGCTCTCTCCCTCACTTCCCACATACAGCCGGTTGCCAAATCTTGTAAAAACAGGGCTGAGGTGGGGTGAGTTGACATCTGTGGTCTCTATGCTCTTCTGTATACTGAAGTCAGCAAGAATGAGGATAAAGAATAAAGGGTAGGGGTGAGAGAGAAGGAGAAGCCTGCGATCTAGGACCTAGCTGCTAGGTACTAAAAATCTTGAGAAAAGAGGGACAATGACCCGGGGCCAAGTAGATGCTTTCAATAAAGAGCTAGATAAGAATACAGAGAGGAGTGAACCTCAGAGGGTGAGAGGCTGGCAACAGAGGGAAATATTTGGAAGTAGAAGGGAGAGCTGATAGCACTTGGTTGGGGGCAGCGGGGGTGGGGGGGCAGGAGAGTGAGTGTATCAAGTCCTGGAGGGGATGGCCAGGGAGGCAAAGTTCTTTTTGGGGACAGCTGGGGTTCCACAGATGCAAGAAGAAAAGGATTACGAGAAGAAGAGGATTAATATATTGGCCAATTTGTTATTGTGGCAGCTGGGAGGTTCCAGAGAGCGCAGTGGAAGGGGAGGGCAGATTAGGAAGCTGCCAGATCGGTCCTAAGAGGGTAACTGCCAGTCCCTGTCTCTCCAAGACTTACTGACTGCTTTTTCACCAGTCAATCATTTCCCCCCTGCTCTCAAATAGGGGCTTCAGGAGCAATCTGAGGCTTGGTCTCCTTGGGGAATTCCTTGCTGGAGCAGGAGAGTGGTTATCAACAGAGATGCTTTAGATGGGGCTGGATTAGAGGCAGGGAGACTTTACAACTCTCAGCTCTTCCTTGGCAGGGCTGACATCTTCTGAGAGCAGAAAGCAGTTGAAGAACTAAGTGCTGTTAGTGCCCAGGGAAGTGTCCTACCCAGTTGCCTGCTGTTCCCCTGCCTCACCCCCTAAAGGAGAGGCTTGGGAGGGTAAAGATCATGGGAGCTAAAGGTTATCCAGCCCAGACCCCTCATTTAACTGAGACCCAGAGAGGGCTAGGGATCTACCCAAGGTCACACAGCTAGCCTGTGTTGGAGTCGGGCTGCAGGACTCCCAACCTCAGTCAGACTCTCCCCTTTCTAATAACGAGAAGGAAGCGTCGAGTCTGGGACAGCAGGAATCCCCAGATGATGTATATACATTTCTTTTGCCAGTGGGGCATTTCCCTCAGTTTCACCACAGTCGGCAATCTTTCTGTGAAAAGGGAAGAAGGGCCTTCCAGGGTCAAAGAGAAGTATTCCCATCCTGGGGGAAATTGAGAAGGGGCTAGCCTGGCTGCGATGCCCCCAGGAAGCTCCGCCCAGCCCTGGGAGCTGGGACTGAGCCAGGGAGGAAGCTATGAGTTCTCATAGCTGAGAGGCTGAGAAAGTCTAAGAAGACAGAGGGGAGCACCCAGCCTGAGGAAGAGTAAGGGAACCATCTGTCCCCTTGTGGATTCACCAGCATCCCTGTCTCACCACCACTGAGCATATTGGTGAGTATCGCCGCTGGCCCTTAGGGACTCTGAGGACACCGGTAACTTGGGGGTGGGGGAGCGAGGGGTGAATTCCCCAAGGAGTGAGTGAGAAAGTGTGTGCAAGGTGGCCCCTTGGGTGTATAGCAGGATAACAGTTATTAAGCTATACTAGCAATAATTTCTGGGTTGAGGGAGTTGGAGGGGTGTATGTAAATCCAAGAATATCATAAATTCTGAGAGAGGGGCTTTGAAACGGACAAGAGGAACCCCTCTGTGACTTCGTTAAGGAAAAAGAGAACATTCTTTGAGCTTGTCAGTGGAGGCAGCAAAGGTGACTAGGGCCGAGAGACTTGGAGTCAGGAAGACCTGAGTTCAAATTCTGCCTCAGACATTAGACTATGTGACCCTAGGCGAGTCACTTAACTGCCTTCAGTCTCAGTTTCTTCTTGTATAAACTGGAGATAATAATAGAGCCTGTCTCTCAGGGTTGTTGTGTCTGGGAATTCCATATGACCTCAGTTAGAGGGAAAACCAGAGAATGAGCAAAACTGAAATTTCTGAGTGGCTCAGGTTTCACTCACCAGCCTTGGTGAAAACCTTCCCAGATAGAGGGAAGACATTTTTTTCCCTTAGTCTCCAGGACAGTCAGGCAGGTGGTATGTGGAGTCCTTGATCCTGGGTTTGAATCCTGCTTTTCTTTCTTCTTCTGGGATCCTGTGACTGGGCTGTCACTCTGGACCCTGGTGCTCTTAGGGTGGCAGCGTGTAGAGTACTGCAGAGGGAATGCTGCTTTGGGAGTCACAGAGTCTGGGTTCAAATGCTGCCTTTGATTCTTATCACAGGATCAATCACTTTCCCTCAATTTCCTCATCTGTAAAATGAGGAGGTTAGACTAGTAAGGATCCCTTTCAAGTCTAGATGTCTGGTCCTATGACTTTAGTCTCCGTCACTAAAGGAGTGCAGAAGGAGAAGGGACGAGTCTGTGACTTACTGTAACTGTCATGGAGAAGGAGCCCTGTGTATGCGAGAAGCACAGCCCATCCTGCTGGATCCCCCAGGAGCCCTGCCACTGAGGCCAATTTGGGTGCTGGGCCGAGGAGGAGAGCTGGGTCCCAATCCCACCGCTGACATTTATGAGCGCCAGAGTTGGTGTTTTACAAGTCACTTAAACTCTCTGAGGTTTTCTCATCTGTATAGTGAAGACGACACTACTTGTACTACCCGCTTAGCTCCCGTTTGTTAGGTTAGAAGCAAGGGTGCAAGTGTATGCTGAGAGAGCCAGTTGTTAAACGGGCAGCATGAGCATTTCTATCCCAGAGATCAGCAAACACTCACAATCAGGGCTCGATTTACTGCTTTGTTAATTGTCCAGACTTAAGAAGGGATGGAGAAAATTTTAATAATGCAGATTAAATTGGAAAGTGTGTTTTGGGTGCATTTAGTGGTCTTCTTTCCTGCCAATTGTTAAACATTTACCAGCACACTGGTTTAGAAATCACTTGAGCATGTATGAAGGGCCTACTTTGAACCTGGTGCTTTTGAGGGCTCTAGGGAGACAATCACAGAAGTCTGACACAGCCTGCTCTCAAGGAGCTCACGTATGACAGTTTTGTTCTCATGGCTGTGTGACCCTGGGCAAGTCACTTCACCCAGTTTGCCTCAGATTTCTCATCTGTAAAATGAGCTGGAGAAGGAAATGGCCAAGCACTCCAGTATCTTTTGATGAGAAAACCCCAAATGGGGTCACAAAGAGTCAGACATGACTGATCAACAGCAAGCCTGGATAAGAAGCAGGATAGGAATTATTACTCCCATTTTAGGTCAAGAGAAACTGAGTCTCACAAAATACTTCGCTGAGTGGCCTGCCCTGAGCCACACAGATAGTCGGTGGTAGACTCCGAGTTCAACACTCTTTCTATTTGGGTTGAGTAGGGAAGGACCAGAGGGGCTGTGGATAGAGAGCTGAAAGATCCAAGTTCAAGTCTCTGTTCTGCCTCCTTTTGTGTTCGTGCCCCAAGGCAGTGTCCTCAGGCACCCTTCTAAACTGCTTGAGTGGGAGGGATTACTCATCATCCGTCCAGTCACCTACCGGCGATGAAAGCCCAGAGGCCGGCTGTGTTTGTCTTCCTTTAAACATCCTCTTCTTTTTAAATAATGTTTTATGTGTATAATTCTTTATATCTTCATCATTTCCCAACAACCCAGGCCCACCTCCCTCGCTGCCAAGAGAAAAGCTGCCAAGCAAACAGCACCGGCCCAGAGGCGATGGTGGACAGTGTGTACACACCTCACTGTGCACCCATAGCCCCCCACCTCTCTGCTGAGAGGCAAGAAGCTCCAGCATCCTTGCCCACCCTCCCCCATGACCACATCTCTTCCTCTGCACTTTCTCCTGCATGTCTGATAAGGGATCTCTTCTTGAATCTCTCTTCCTCTGATGGAAGAGATAGTTCAGCCAATCGAACCCCAGGCTGCTGGTTCCCAGCCCTGGCCAGGCTACAGCTACACAGAGGCAGCACCTTCCCTCCTCTGGGCCTCCTCCTTTGTCTGCATGACTTCTAAGGCCCCTTCCAACTTTAACATTTGAAGCTTCTGGGTAGATGTTTAATTATGCAATAATTATACAATAATAATGCATGTTCTGTGAGGGAAATGGGAGAATATAGGGTCTCTTCGCTCTCAGAGGCAGTGGAAAGACTGAGTGCTGAAAGTGGAGTCAGGTGTCCTGGGTTTGAATCCCACCCAGTTTGTTGACTGCCTGTGTGACCTTGGCTGTCACCTTAACCTCCATATGCCTCAGTTTCCACATCTGTATAATGAGGCAGTTGGGCTAGAGGGTCTCTGAGGTATGAGCTGATGGATTGGGAATCCTTTGATCTTCCAGAAAGCTTAAGGTCTGGGGGTGGGGGAGCAGGCAGCAAATGAGGCACTAGGTGGTGCCATAATGCATAGAGCTCTGGGTCTGGAGCCAGGAAAACCTGAGTTCGAATCCATCGTCACTTTCTAGCTATGAGACTCTGGGCAAGTCACTTAACCTCTGTTTGCCTCAGCTTCCTCATCTGCAAAAATGGAGATGATGGTGTACCCTACCTCCCAGGCTCATTGTGAGGAGCAACCGAGATCATCGTGCCACACTTTGCCAACTTCCAGGAGCCAGGGAAATGTTGGCTGGTGTGATGCTGAGCCTAGAGGGAAGGATGGAGCGCCTTTCTGGGGGGTCGTCAGTAAAGGCCACCAGGAGCTCAGAGGAGGGCCAGCAAGTCTGGCTGGGCCCTAAGCTGGGCGGTGAGGAAGGGGCAGCCTTTGGGCAGGCTCTAAGAAGAGAAAGGGGAAGGGAGAGGCAGGAGGAAAGGAGGCTTGGGCGCTCCTGCCAATGGGAGAATGTTGGGGCTAGAAGGGATGGATTTGGCTCCCACCCCTCACCTCTCCCTCCGGCACCTTATGCCCGATTCTGGGAGCCACCATCCGCCCTCCAGAAAAGCCACTGACCAACTGGACACTGTCCAGAGGAGGGAGACTGGGCCATATAAGGATTGGCTGGAGGACCGCTGTTTAGTCTGGAGAAGGTGAGGCTTAGTGGGGACATGCGAGCTGAGTTTTTAGGGGAAGAGGGAGAGAACAGAAATAAAAGCAGTGAGGGCTGGGGAGGCAGACTGGGGCTCCAACTTCCTGTCGCTCAGTGCTGGCCCCAAAGGCAATGGGCTGCCTGGCAAGGTAGTGAGCTCCCCATCCTTACAGGTCATTGAAGGCATTGTTACTCAGTTACAGGCTGGATGGATTTGAGGCCTTCGAGGCCCTTCTCTAAGAAGCTCTTTAGGCATCTAGTCTGATCCTCTCATTTTACAGTGGAGGAAGCTGAGGCCGAAAGGCTTCTCACCTGGAGGCAAGATTTGAACCCAGTGCTCTTTTCACTCCCAAGCCCACATCTCAGCAGCCATAAGCTCCATGAGCCTGGCTGGAGACTGAAAGCTGCCCAGCCCCTGTCTGCCCTCCCAGCCTTCCTTCAAATCCCAACTAAAATCCCACCTCCTACAGGAAGCCCCCCCAGCCCCTCTTAATTCCAACGCTTTTCCTCTCTTAATTGTCTCTTATTTATCCTGTATAGAGCCTGCTTTGTAGATATTGTTTGTTGTCTCCCCCAATAAGTAAGCTCCTTGAGGACAGGGACTGTCTTTTGCCTCTTTTTGTGTCCCCAACTGTAATAATGTTCATTGTTGATACGTTAGATTAATGTGGCATGAGGAAGAGATTAGGACACCAGCTTTCAAATGTGGACTTTCAGAGAGTTACCAGATAGCAGCAGGCCTTGATGCGGTACTCACATACCCTTATATGTCCCTGCCTGATGCTTGTCCTATCCATAATGACATTTTACTGGCAGGTCCTGAGCCCTGGGAAGGAAGGGCCAGGTCTGGCAGGGTCCTGGAGCAGCCAAAGTTTGCCATATCCCAGGGAAGGCTCAAGTCTCCGAGTTTTGAGGTGACAGGCCTGGAAAGGTCCACAGAGAAAGTGGTTTCTGTGTATTCCCTGCCCAACATCAGGCCTTGTCTTAGCTGCACTCCTTCACACATTGGTATTTGTGGAATGTCTTCAATCCTCATTGATAGAGCATTTTTTTTTGGTGCCTGGGGCAAACGGCACAGAACATACAAGTAAAAGGTTTTTTTTGTTTTTTTTTTTTAAGCTGGGACACTGTCCTCCATGGGTGTTGCAAAGCTTCTGTCAGGGAGGCCACTGATGGGACTGGAGTACCAGTGGGAGGAAGAGAAACACAGCTGTGAGTGGAGGAGGGCTCATGCATGGTGTGTGTGTGTGTGTGTGTGTGTGTGTGTGTGTGTGTGTGTGTGACTGGCTTGAGGCCACACAGCCAACATGTGAGCCTGGCACATAGTAGGAACCCAATAGGTGCTTGGTGACTTCTCTATAAGCTGAGGAGCAGCTGAGGAGTTTATGAGCACACAGCATTTTCCCTACACCAATGAAATCACTGATCCCCATCCCCTCAAACTCTAATAAGATAGAAGGGGTTTAATAAAGGTGACCTACCACCCTGCCTCAGCAAGGACTGACTTTTAGAAAAGGATTGTGGACAAGGCAATGCTTAACCCAAAGGTATAAGGAATTTCGTAGTGGAATTTACGATACTTTGGGAAGGAAGGGAAGGAAGCTATCTGGGAGCATGAGGAACGTTCTTATCTTTCAACTCAACCGATAAGCACTGTGCTAGGCACAGGGGAGACAGAGACAAAAAGGGAATGGAATGGAAAGACCCTTCCTGTGTGCCAAGGACTGAGCTAAGCACTGGGAATGCAAAAATCGAGACAGTCTCTGTTCCCGTGGAGTTTCCATTGGATTAGAGGAGACATGTATATATATATATATATATATATATATATATATATATATATACACATGTATGTGCTCATATGCAAATATACAAACTTAATAATAGGTGAGTTTTTTTGTTTTTGTTTTTTTTTTGGTGAATGGCACCAGCAGCTGGAGGAACCAGCAACGGCTTCATGTAGAAAGTGGTGCCTGAGCTGAGTTTGGAAGGAAATAAGAGAGTCTACAATCTGAGGTGAAGAAGGAGGGCATTCCAGGCACGGGGACAGCCAGGGCAAAGGTGCAGAGGGTCAGCTGTGGAGAACAGCGAGAAGCTGGGGAAGATTAGCAAGTCAGTCTGTCTAGGGCTCAGCTTCCTGTTCCCTATTAGGTAGAGACAGCAATACTTGTGCAGCCTACCTCACTGGATAGATTGTAAAGAGCTTTGAACAGTCCACTCCAATCAGCTCAGTCTGTAGGATTATAGATCTCAGTCTGGGAGATACCCAATCTAATCCAAATTCTTCATTTTCCAGATGAGGCCAGGGAGCTCGAGTGACTTAGAATCATGATTTAGGGCTCTAAGTGACCTCAGAGGCCATCGACCGCCCCCCTTCTTTCTACGGATCAGGAAACTGAGACTCAGAGAAATGAACTGATTCGTTCAGGTTCAAGTCAATTCAATTGAGTGCCTATTATGTGCCAGGCACTGGGCTGGCCTCTGGGAACACCAGGACAAAGAACAATAGTCTTACTCAAGGAGGTTTTCTTCTAATGGAGATTACCAAGGGAAAGAACACAGAAAGAGAAGAGAAAAGGGCTAAGGCTGAGCTTTGGGGGATACCCACCCTTGGAGAACTGGAGAGAGACAATGAAACACGAAGAAGACTGAGAAAGGAACCATTGGCAGAAA
Organism: Phalanger gymnotis; assembly: GCA_028646595.1. Classification (NCBI taxonomy): domain Eukaryota; kingdom Metazoa; phylum Chordata; class Mammalia; order Diprotodontia; family Phalangeridae; genus Phalanger; species Phalanger gymnotis. The sequence continues at coordinate 83,494 of CM053627.1, read as the reverse complement.
GGAGAATGCTCAGGACAGAGGAGAGTACTACTCCAATTCAACTAAGCACCTACTGTGTGCCAGGTAATGTGCTAGGCACTAGGGAGCCTGAGATCATCCCTTTGGGGCATGAGCTTGGACAGCTTCATATCTAGGCATAATTTATGAGATAGAAGGCTCTGTTCTGTGTGTGTGTGGGGGGGGGCAGATGCAGGAGGGGGGAGGCTGAAGAAAGCAAAAGGGCTTATCAGGGGCAGGGGAGCTGGGACACTACTAAATGTCACACAGTTCCACCCTCTGTGTCATGGGAGACTTTCTTTCTAACCACCCCCACATAACAAAATTCTGGCTTGGGACATGGCCAAGAGAAGCTCCTGAATTCTCTCTCTCTCTCCCCCTTCCTTCCTTCCTCCCTCCTTCCCTTCCTCCTTCCCTTCCTTCCTCCCTTCCTTCCTCCCTCCTTCCCTTCTTTTCTCCCTCCCTTCCTTCCTCTCTCCCTCCCTCCCTTCCTTCCCTCCTTCCTTCCTTTCTCTTTCTCTCTCTTTCTTAAATTGATCTTTTGTTCTTATATCATTTCCCCAATGCTTTCTTCTTTCTCTGTCCCCCTTCCAGAGAGCCAACTCTTATAGCAAAGAATGAAAAATAGTTTTAAGAATAGTCCAGTAAAATTAAACCTCACCTCAAAAAAAGTCTGACATGCAATCTCCCCCTGCCTCCGCCATTGTCCTCTGCCTCTGCAAAGAAGCAGAGAAAGGTCCCTTCCCATAGCTCTTCCTTGGGGCCAAGTTTGGCCATAACTTCGAGCACTGAGTTTCAATTGTTTTCTGGTTGTATTTTCCATTTATGATGCTGTAGGAAGGAAGAAGACATGGATTTATTTGAGTGCTTACTCTGTGCCAGGTGCTTTTTACAAATATTATCTTACTTGATCTTCACAACAAACTAGGGAGGGAGGTGCTATGATTATCCTCATTTTACAGTTGAGGTAACTGAGGCATATGGCGATGAAGTGACTTGCCCAGGGTCACGCAGCTAGGAAGTGTTGGAGGTTGGATTTAAATTCAGGTCCTCCCGACTCCAGTCCCAAGACTCTACCCACTGCACCACTTGCTGTTGTGGTCATTATATGTATATGTATATGTATATGTATATGTATATGTATATGTATATGTATATGTATATGTATATGTATATGTATATGTATATGTATATGTATATGTATATGTATATGTATATGTATATATATTTACACACACACACAAACACACATATACGTACATATATATTGTTTTCCTGGCTCTGCTTGCTTCACTTTGGATCAGTTCATACAGGTCTTCCCGTTATTCTCCATGTTTATTGTTTCTTATAGCACAGTCATGTTCCATTTCATTTATTTACCACAGCTTGTTTTCCAATCAGTGGGTGCCAACTTTGTCCCTCATTCTTTGCTACCAAAAAGAGAGCTGCTGTCACAATGTTTGACATTTGGGTTTGGAAAGTCAAATCTCCTGTGATCTTGTGTAGTCTGCTCCCATGTCCTATGAAGGAGGAATCTCAGACTTCTTATGAGCAGGAAATCCTGTTCCTGGGGCCCAGGACATGAAAGAATAACGGTCCTTTGGGGAGAGGAGCAGTGATGCTTGGGGAATCAAAGAGCATTAAGAGAGATGTGGTCTCCAGGAATAAAGAAACTGGCAACCCTGCTCTACCTTGGTCTGACTACACATGGAGTACCATGTTCAAATCTGGCTGACATGGTTTAAGGAGGTCACTGATAGGCTAGAGAGAATCAAGAGGATGATGAAGGGCCGTGAGTCCAGGTCATATAAATGAAGCAACTATTGTGTGCCAAGCACTGTGCTAAGGGCTGTGTGGATGCAAATAGAAAAGAGAGACAGGTCTGGCTCTCCAAGAGCTCATGATCTGAAAGGGGGAGACAACACAGTTAGGAGGCTCAGGGGCAGGGCAGATGGAAAGTCCCTGAGATCTTTCTGGTGCAATGGAAGGGCAGATGGTGAAACACAAGGGTGTGGATGGCAAGTAATCCAAACCTTGGCTGGAGAATACCAAGGAGAGAGAAGGCTGTTGCACAAGTGTGTCTTCCTTAATGTCACTTCAATTAATTAAGTCATATCCATTTCTGAAATTGAACCATTTGATAGTATCAAGGATGCTGGTGTTGAGACCTATCTTTCCTGAGTCTTCAGAAGCATGTGCAAAAATAATTGCCAGGTCAAGGGCAGCTGGGTGGTGCAGTGAATAGAGCACCAGACCTGGAGTCACTAAGACCTGGGTTCAAATGTGTCATTTACTAGCTGTGTGACCCCGGGCAAGTCACTTTGCCCTGCTTGCCTCAGTTTCTTCTTCTGTCAAATGAGCTACAGAAGGAAATGGCAAACTCATTCTGTATTTCTGCCAAGAAAACCCCAAAATGGGGTCATGAAGAGTCGGTCACAACTGAAATGACTGAACAACATCTTGTTAAGGGTTGCTGTCTGGAGGCAAGGCTGGTGGTTGGAATGGGGAGGATGCTGCTCGTCATGGGCCTCTTGGGCAGGGGTTCTGGGTGGCCATCCTCCACAGGGTGTAATGGGAGTTGGGGGGGGTGTGATGGTGCTGATGTTTTTGGCCTTGTTGGTGCTGTTTCCTGTGTCTCCCATGGGGCAGCACTCTGGCCAGCAGGCCAGTAGCCCAGCATCATACCAGTTGGTGTGGTCAGTGATGGTGATGGTGGGGCTGCGTCTCTACAGATACGTAGATAAGGAATAATGGAGGCAACTAGGGATGTTTAGCTGACTTGAGGGGCCTCAAGAGGTCCATGGGAGCTCTCTTCAAGTATGTGGAGGAGGGACTGGCTTTGTTCACCTTGGGCCCACAGGGCAGCCCCCAGGATCAGTGGGAGATGAGGTGTCCAAGTGAAAGGATCTGGCCTGTGACTTCTTGGAAATCCTTCAAAGATCCCAATCCAGACACCAGGCCTGGGGACACCTCTGGGGTTGTCCTGTTGTCCCCTCTCTCACTGCATGCCCATTCCACTTCTGTGTCCCATGATACATTTTGTGGGTGATCTCTTCTCCTCCACTCCTTGGGCACAAGTCAGAGTTAGTCAATATTCTTCAGGGAACTGTAGAAAAAAAATCTAGGCTGTACAATTGAGCTAAGGTCCAACATACAACTTGTTCCTGCACATTCCGCTTGGAGACCCCTCCAACCCTCTGAGGTTCCCTCTTTTATCTGAAAGCCCTCTGACCCAGGCCTTTTGTAGGCTACTTTTATCAGTAACCATGAAATAAGGAGGAAATTCCCACAGAATAAACCTGAAGTGCAGGTTGAGCTCATCAAGTCTTACTTCCTGCACAGAATAGTAAGGGCAGGTCTTGGGGCAAGGTCTGTCTTCTAGGAAAAGGAAGACTTCCCTGCTTTTTTTTGTCTAGTGGGTGGGAAACCACAGGGCCACCTCCTCTCCACATCTGGTCTTTGATAAAATAAGAGACTGTTGCGATGGTTAACAAAAAACCATGGCTCTCCTGTATTCCATTCTGGGCCCCACTCACCATCCATTTGTAATGCGTATCCAAGAGACACTTCTTATGTACAGGTTGTACTAGATGGCCATTGAAGCCAATCAATCAATCAACAGGCATTTATTAAGCACCTTCTAGTGCCCAACACTGGGGACATCAAATGAAAACTTTGCGAGGGCCTTCTTCTAATGTGAGTGACAACCAGGACGTATCTCCATCTACATCTCTATTTATAACTGTATCTATTTCTATCTCATCTCTATTTATTAGATATATTATGTCTGGAGATATATCTGGACAGATATTATATCTATGTTTGTTGATAGATCTATCTAATTGAACCTATCTCTATCTATAGATATAAAGATATAGAAATACACCTCTTTATAGTATGTCTATACTGATCCACGCTTTAGTATATACATAATAAATATAAATATATGTATAAATAATATAAATAAATACAACAAATGCAAAGGAGTCAAATATAAGATTGTTTCAGAGAGTAAGCTCTAATATTTGGGGGGAGTATCATCAGGAAAGTCTTCACACGGAAAGAAATACTTGAGTTTCATCCTCTGCTATCATGTCTGATACTCTGTGACCCCATTTGGGGTTTTCTTGGTAGAGATACTGGAGCGCTTGGCCATTTCCTTCTCCAGCTCATTTTACAGATGAGGAAACTGAAGCAAATAGGGTTAAGTGACCTGCACAGGGTCACACAAGCTAGTGTCTGAGGCTGGATTTGGACTCGGGAAGAGGAGTTTTCCTGATTCCAGGCTTGATATTCTATCTACTGCACCACACAGCTGCCCCAGCTTAAAGAAAGAGAAAGACTCTTTGAAGTGGCGATGAGGAGGGAGGCCATTTTAGACAGTGGGGACAGAAACTGGAAGGACAATGTGGTAGGAAATGAAGAGTCTTGTGTGAGAAATGGGGAAAGCCAGTTTGGCTGGAACACAAATGAGGTTGGAGCAATAGAGGCCAGGTTGTGAAGGCTTTTAAGAGCTAAATAGAGGGTGAAGGACTGACTGTTTCACAAAAACTGCTGGGAAAAATGGGCAGCAGTCTGGCAGAAATTAGAGTTGGACCAATACTTCACTCCATAGCTGTGTTAAGGTCTAATCAAGTGGATGACCTCGATATAAAAGGTCACATTATAAGCGAATTAGAAGAGCGAGGAAGACATTCTATTTTACATCTGTGGATGGGAAAGAGTTTGTGACTAAAACTCCAGGGAGAATCACACAAGATAAAACAAACAATTAAAACTTTAAACAGTTCCATAAACAAATCTGATTTAATTTAAAATTAGAGGGGAAATAGGTAAACAGGGACAAAAATTTGTCAGCATTTCTCTGATAAAGGTCCTTTCAAGATACCTAAAAAACAGATTCAAATATACAAAGAGCCATTTGCCAGTTGATGGGCAGAGGTCGTGAGGGGCAGTATTCAAAGGAAGAAATCCAAGTTATCAACAACCAAGAGAGAAAAATGCTGCAGATTACCGTCAGTGAGAGAAATGGAAATTAAAGGAGTTCAGAGGTTCTGCCTCATGCCCAGATGACACAAATGGAAGTGAAGGAAGGTGGGAGGAGCTACAAGAAAACACACAGATGGCATTGCCATCTGAGACCTGGGAATTGGCCCAGCCTTTCTGGAACTATGCCCATCAGGTTACTCAGCTATAGTATTACCAGCCCTACATCTCAAAGAGATCAAGGAAAGATGGAAAAGACCTATGTGTAGAGGCAGCTAGATGGTCCAATGGATAAAGCGCTGACCCTGGAGTCAGGAAGACCTGAGTTCAGAAGCCAGCCTCAAAAGCTTACTAGCTGTGTGACCCAGGACAAGTCACTTCATTTTTGATGTCTTAGTTGCCTCATCTGTAAATCAGGATCATTATGGCACCTACCTCCCAGAGCTGTTGTGAGAATGAAATGAGATAATATTTATAAAGTGCTTAGCACACTGTTTGCTACATAGTAGGCACTATGTAGGGCAGCTAAGCGACACAGTGGATAGAGCGCCAGACCTGGAGTCAGGAAGACTCCTTTTCTTGAGTTCAAGTCCTGTCTCAGACACTTACTAGCTGTTTGACCCTGGGCAAGTCACTTTGCCCTGTTTGCCTCAGTTTCCTCATCTGTAAAATGAGCTGGAGAAGGAAATGGCAAACCACTCTAGTATCTGTGCCAACAAAACCCCAAATGGGGTTATGAAGAGTTGGATACCACTGAAAATGAACAAACAAGGTGCATTTACTATTTAAATTTACTATTAATACTACGTACAAAATATTTATAGCAGCTCTTTTCAGATTAGCCAAAATTGGAAACTAAGAGCCTGTCCTACTAGAGAATGATTGAATAGATTAGCGCTTAGCACAATGACTGGTACACAGCAAGCGTTTACTAAGTGCTTGTTGATTTGACTACATGAATATCATGGCACATTGTTTAGCCACAAGAAACAATGAAATAGATGGTATCAGAGGAAATTGGGGGAGATCTCTATGAACAGATAGAGTGAGATAAGCAGGTCCAGGAAAACAGCAGGCATGTCTAATGACGGCAATGCTGATAGCAACGATCTTCAAAGACTTTCTCACTCTCATCAATGCAATGGTAAACCCCAAGTCCAGAAGATGGAAGCTGAAACATATCACTGAGTCAACTCTTGCCAGGGAGGTAATCAACTTAGAATCCAGAGAGACAAATACATTTTCAAGCATGCATGATGTAGGAATTTATTTTGTTAGACTGTTTATTATGAGCATTTTTTTTTTCTTTTCTGTCCTCTTTTTCTTTTTTAGTGGAGGGGGGATGATAGTGGGAGGGACAGATTATAAATATATATATAAGAATAAATAATTTTATTTTTAAAAGTGAACTAGTAAAGAATATACATAAAAAATCTAAACAGAAAACTTTATCTTTGATTTTTGAGGGCATAGAGAACTGCTAGAGTTTCTTGAGGAGGAAAGGTCCCTTCCCACTGTCAAAGTCTGTCATTTTGTGATTCTTGCTAATCATAGAACTGATCACTAGTTTTGACCTTTTTGGAGAACTAAGTACATGCCCCATCTTGAATTGGTTCCAAATTCAAACGAGTTGAGAAGTTAAGAAGACCAGACCCAGGACACTGTGATGACATTAATTCTTAATTTTTATAACTCACCAGAAGCTTTCATGCTTAGGTTCACTAAGCATTTCTTCACTACTCTTTGGGGCACGCACCCCATTTTTACTTTGAGGGAGATGGGGACATGATTCACAGCGACGGAGCGCTTGAGCAAAGGATGGATTTGGGCATTTGTTAGCAGCTTGGGGTCCATGCGCTGTTGAATTTTGTGTGTTTGTTTCAAATCATTAGCTTAAACCTCGATAAATGCAGACACTTCAGTAAGGAGAGGCCGTGTGGCCTTGTGGTTAGGGCACTGGATTTGGAATCAGGAATATCTGGATGCCAAGCTCATTCTAGCTACTTATTGGTTGTATAATCCTGCAAGTGACATCCCTGCACAAGTGACCTAACTTTTCTGTGACTCAGTTTCCTCAACTGTGAAATGAGGTAACCAGACTCCATGGCCTCTAAAATACCTTCTTGTTCTGTAATTCTAAGTATACTCATAGGTTACATTTTCAAAATAGGAACTGGCCTGTTCTATTCCTCCTGCTCAGTGTTCAGTATGCTCTCTTATGCAAATATGATGTTTGTCCAGGATGAAGATTCTCCTGAACTGTCAGTAGGCTGCTTCTCTGACTAGGTATCCTAGCTTGCTCAGTAGGTGTTCTTCATCTCAAAAGGGAAAAAGTATGTGTGTCTATGCATATGTGTGTGTATATATATATATATATAATGTATATGTAGAGATATGTGTATGTATATATACATATACATGCATATGTGTATGTCTCAAAAGCTTTAAAGAGCCTTGAAAAAATTCCAGGGGTTTTCTTTTTTTAAGCACCTAACACAGTACTCAGCACACAGTAGATACCTGATAAGTGCTTGTGGCTTGATTAGTTGGGTCATCCAGTTAGTTTTTCCTATATGAATTATTAGCCTGATTTGAGTGGTCAGGGATTTAATGGAGGAAACCTCTTGGGACTTAATGCAGTCAAGCACAATATCAAAAAAAAAAGGAGTTTCAGGAGGAAGGATGGCACCATTTATGGGGGTGTCCCTCTTCCACTTGGACGCTGAGTAGGACATCCTCCAGGACAGTGATGAATACCTGTGAAGACCAGTCATCTCCCTTTTTAATGCTTTTCTTGAGATCAATGATCTCAGGGGCTGTTAAAGTTGTCTCCATGGTTGCCTCTGGACTCTGAGTCAGAGGACCTCAGTGCAAATTCTGGCTTTGCCACTTAAGCAATCTTTGTGACCCTGCACAAATCACTAGGCCACTTGGGCCTTCAATTTCTTCCTTCTTGAAATGAGGAGTGGGGCTAGATGCTTTCTGCAGCCCTTTGGAACTCTAAATCTATGACCCCTTCAGCTTTCAAAGCTCTTTATATGAGCTTAGGCTCAGGGAAGACAATTGTCGAAAGAAAGCATTTTAATTGGGATTTTGCTGTACTGAATTAATCCCACCTCCCCTTTTAAAATAACTAACAAGCAAGAAGTACAGTGGAATCTTGAATTTTCTGCACTGCACAATTGTTGTGTGTCAGGGAAGGTGTATTTAGCTGTGGAAAATTGTTTCTGAATGCCTGCCTATTCCCTTATATGTCCATCAATGATACCCCTAATGTATGTGTAGGTCTGTAGCATCCCGTCTGGGCTTCCTCCTCCAACTCCTTGTTCCGGTGGATCCTGTCCTCAGAGGGGCAGCTGCTTGCTTGGATATTTGTGGGTGCCTATGAGGTTCCCAACACTGTGGCTCATGAGCTCCCATGGAGGTGCTTCCCCCTAACATGCAGTCAGTAGCTTTATTGGCTTTTAGAAAAGGCATTACACTACAGCAGCAACAGGAGTTACAAAGCAGTCCGTGACAACTGTACATAGACTCTTTGGGTGGCAAAAGTGAGTGTGAACTTAAAGGATAACGAGAATGAGGTGCACGCGTAGGAAACACATGGGATCTGCACCACAGATAAGAGCCGGTGGCAAGCCGATCGTAAATAAAAGGTGCTGCTGCCTTGAACTGAGCGCAATCATGAGCTTTTGGAGTCCTCTCCATGTCACGAATGTGCACTCTGCTAGCACTCCTGGGCCCTGGTGAATATATCCACTCTTCTTCTGACTCATTGTTGCTCTAGTGAAATAGCTCTGCTCCCCTTTTTGGAGGCTTCTGCTTTCTTTCAATCTTTTTTTTCTTTTGGTTATCTGTGTTTTAATCACGGGTCTTGCTTCTAGAGAAAGATAAATGAACTTTTATTGCAAGCCGAGCATGTATTTGCTATAGAAGAGTGGGCTGCAAAGGGGAGGGGGAGGAAAAAAATGAACCAAGAGAGCAATGGGTCCAAACTTAGCCATGAGCTGCTCCAGAAGCTCTCTTTGAAGCCAACTGGGAGCACAAAAGCCTCAGAGACTTTGCTTCATTTTGTAAAGGTATTGATCTTTTGTTTTCCAATCACCTTCATGTCCAGCCGTATCCCTCTCTTCTCCCCTCCCTGTTGAAACCCAGGGCTTGTACAGAGAATAAAGAAGCGAGAGCAAAGGAACACACCAGCCAAGTCGGATGGAGACAGAACATGTTCCCGTTGCTCTGAGGTCTCTGCTTCAGGCTCAGGCTTGCTTGTTGGAACAACTCTAGAGTGTGGCAGCTGGTTTTCAGGTGGCTTTTCTCATCTATATTTGCTGTGATCTTCGTGCATATTGAGTTTTCTGGCTCTGATCCCCCTTCCCAGACTCTTCTATGTCCCTCGCATGTGTCATCCCTTCCAGCTTAGACTGTTCGATCACATCCACACACCACAATTTGTTTGTCCCTTTCCTCATCCGTGGGCATCTACTTGGTTCCCAGTTCTTGCTACCACAAAAACGTTGTCACAAATACGTGGATGTCTACAGGGACCTTCTTTCTCTGCTCGAGGTCTTTTGGGGGTCTGTACCTAGTGGTGGGGTCTCTGTGTCAAAGGGGATGTATGGTTTCATCTGCCTTAGCATTATTCCAAATTGTTTTGCAGAAGGAGTGTACTAATTCACAGCACCCCTCCCCCCACCTCCTGCAGTGCATTAGGGTGCCTGGCTTTCCATAATCCCCCTTAGATGGAATATTTTCATCTTTGGCAATCTTTGCCAATTTGCTGGGTGTGAAGTAAAACCTCAGAGTTGTTTTGATTTCTTATTCATTTGTTCCTCAGTCACATGCGAGTCTTCTCATTTGCAGGATTCTTGGCAAAGATAGTGGAGTGGTTTGCCATTTCTTTCTCCAGCTCATTTTACAGATGAGGAAACTGAGGCAGACAGAGTTAAGTGACTTTTGCAGGGTCACACAGCTAGTAAGTGTCTGAGGCTGGATTTGAACTCAGATCTTCCTGACTCCAGGACCAGCACTCTATTATCTACTGTGCCACCTAGCAGCCATAAACCAAAGTTCAGTCATGTCCAACTCATGAGATACGTGGGTCACAACGGGGAGTATGTGACGAGGGTCCAGTTTGGGCCCTCACATTTAGACACACCAGTGATTTTACTTGTGAAAATACTCTTGGATTAAAATGCTTGTCATTAAAAGAAGCCTCCAACATGAGAGCCAAAATAGAATAGGCCATCTGGCATCCTAGAAAGAGCACTGAGCTTGGAGCCAGAGGCCTGGGTTCAAATCCTCCTCTCCTGCTTGCTGCGTCTGGGCTGGTCACGTGATCTCTCTGGGCCTCAATTTCCTCACCTGTAGATGGTGGGATGACCTGTCAGGCCCTTTCCCACTCCAGGTCTGTGCTTACCTGGCCACACCTCTGCTAGTGAAGCTTCCCATCTCTCCCTGACATTTGTCCTTTTCCTTTTTGTCATCTTTCACAATCTGCTGAGTATGAGGAAGAGCCACAGAGTCGATTCACAGGTTCAATAAGCTCGGCCTTATCTCAGAAGCTAAGTAGGGTGGGGCCTGCTTAGTCCCTGAGTGACAAAATCACTTAGTGACCTGTCACCCAAGGCCACATGAGTGCCAAGTGCCCTCAGGGCCACCGTCCAGAGCCTCTCATTTTCCATTGTTCACCTAGAGTCCAACCCTCCAGCCCCCCATTTTACAGGTGAGGCTACTGAGTCCCAGGGAGGTAGGTGACTTAGCCAAGGCCACACCACTGGTCTTAGAGAGCCAGAGCTCAGACTCAGGTGCTCTGACCCCAGACTGACCATTGTCACCCTTCTGGCTCTTTCGTCTCTGGCTTTTGTCTCTGGATGTTGTCGAGTATTTCCAGAAGCCCAGGCTTTCATGCAAACCAGTCCACAAACAGAGGCTGCCATGGGAATTTCTAATGCAAGAAATGACTGGGTAAATGAATTAGCCTCTCCTGACTTCCCCAGCACAGAAGGGGAAGGGGGGGAGGAGGGGGTCTCTGCATGCAGGCACCAAGAACAGTGGCCTGCAAGGCTTTCTGGGCTCCCAAGGGGGCAGGAGTGAGAACAGTCAGGAAGATGACCTTTCTAGCTTGGCTTCCATGGAGAAGCAGGTCAGTCGAAACTGAGCTTTGATGAGCAGCCCCTGCTGCTGCCCTTCTGTCACCTGCTGCCCTCCGCCGGCTATGACAGGAACAGGTCTTTATATGGTCACTGGTGACTTCCAGAGCACTTAGGACCACAGGAGACAGACGGAGAGCTAAGAGGGACTTCAGGGGCCATCAAGGCCAACTCCCTCATTTTATAGATGGGGAAACTGAGGCTGAGAGAGCTCATAAGGCCTTAGAGACTTAGATCTGGGAGGAACCTCCAAAGCCAAGGACCATCACTTTACTTTACAGAGGACTTCCTTCCAGACTCAAGGCCAACTTTCTCCAAAAAGGAACAAGGAATGATGATAGAAAGCTGACTGTAGAGTCAGGAAGACCTGAGTTCAAATTTTACCTCAGTTATTTTCCAGCTATGTGACCCTGACCAAGCGGCTTAATTTCTCTTCTGGAGTCTCTTCATTTGTAAAATGACTCTATGGACTCTAAACTCCAGCTCTAAATTTGAGCCTTTGTTCATAGATAATTTCAGGGGAGGGGAAGGACAGGAGGCAAAGAGGGAGAGCCTTCCGGGTAGAAGGGACAGCCAGGACAAATGCGTGGAGGCTGCAGATGGGTTGTTACGTGTGTGGAACATCAAGTGGCTAGTTTGGTTTTGTTGTAGAGTGGTTGTATGTGTAATGGGGCTGGGAAGATGGGCTAAAGCCAGGTGACAAAGGACTCTAAGTGTCAAACAGGAGCACATTTAGGGAAGTGATCTGAGGAATGACAAGGTCATACCTATACTTGGGCAGCTGTGTTGGGATAGATTGAGGAAGGGGGAGATTCAAGGGGGCCAATGGGACAGGCAAGAGACAGGGAAGTTCTGTATGTGGCTCCTATGTATGTGGTGCAGAGAAGTGGATACACATGGTGGTTACTCTCTGGGGCTCTCAGTTTCCTCATCTGTAAAGTGAGGAGGTAGGACCAGATGACCCCTCAGGTCCTTGGCAGATCTAAACTCAGTCCTGTGGTTCACCAGTGCCTTTGGGGAGGACCCCGCCCACTCCTACCTTCCCTCTCCCCACCAGACAAGCTCTGTGGCTAGACCTTGATGAGGCTAGGGAGAGAAGGAAGAGGAGACATGGCCCCCTGGGACTGACCATTTGGAGAGATGCATGACTGATGAAAGGGATTCATTTTTCAGGGCTGAACTGTATGGCTGGAAGGGCAGGCACTGTCAGGGAATTGGGTGGGGTATCTGCACAAGCAGGAGGACTGCTGAAGTCTGCAGGCTGTGGCCACAAATGGCCATCCCTTCTGGGAACCGAACCCAGCCCCACTACCACAAGATTATCTCAGATCAGAAACCAGTTTTTCATCCCCTGCAAGGAAGTGCAAGAAGGAACCAGGGAGGATGGAAGAAAGAGTGGGAAGAAAGTCCCCCCATCTCCCCATCTCCCACAATCCCCCCAGCATCGACCGCCTCTCCACGGGCACTGAGGGCAGGGCCTAGAATGCCAACATTTCCTGGGCTGAAAGACATACCTGCTTTAACTCTGAGTGTTGTCTGGGGTACTGGGTCCCCAGGGAATGAGAAACCTAGGAAAGGAATGGGGTCATTTAAGGTCAGCCCAGTCTCACAGTGCATGCCCATGGTCCTGGTGCTCAGTAAAATTCCATTAGGCAAGTCTGGTGATTTTTAAAGCTCTTGGGTCCTTGGCTTCTTTATCTGTAAAAGGAGAGGATGGCCTTTCAGGTCATGTGTCCCATAGGAGCATGATTTGAGACTGGACCTTTGAGGCCACTGAGTCTAACTGCCTAGTCCCAGACTTGGAAACAGCATGAATTTACAGCTAGTAAAAGTCTGGGGTGGGATTTGCTCCCAGGTCTCCCTGATTCCTGCCTGATGCCTTACCCGCTATGCTGTGTAGCCTGGATTGTTTTTCTTAGCTCAAAACAAGCTTCACAAAAACATGACAGGGATAGACAGCAAAAAGAATACCCACAACAGCCTTCTAAAAATAAAATCAGTTTTTGCCGTGTCGGTGGTGGTGAGGAAAAACAGGAAATACCTGTACCCTGGGACCCAGTGAGGTCTCTAGTCACAGGAGCAGGATGGAGAGAGACTGCTTTAATTTTTCTTGGTAACCTAGTGCTATACTAAGTTGTTTCTATGGCTGAGTGTAAGTACTGTCTAAATTTTGGCGCCTTGGGACAAAGCCCTGTAGTTACAGCTCTTTCTAAGGATTTTTTCAGCTCTTAATCTGATGATCCTATGAGCTTCCAACTAAAAATCGTAGCTCATTGTCTGAAATATAGCCAATTCAAACTTGAGGAGGAGCTCATAGTACGAAAGGAAAAAATGCTCATACTGAATCCTGTGTTGAAGGTATAAGCCTGTCAGAAAGAGCTTTTTATTTATTAATCATTACTTCAAATCTAAATACTGTTCTACTTGAAACAGAAATGTCCACACCGGCAGTCTCCTTGTTTCCTTCAGACATGTCTTTCTAATATGAGACCATTTTGAAATAACATTTAAAGGCATCTAGAACAAAGAAAATTTCATGTCACAATGAGACAGTTACTCAGCTCACACCTAACATTTTGCTTCATTAAGTAGAATAATAGTCTTTTAATCTTTGGGGCCCAGTTCTGAAGAATCATTTTCCTAAAACCACTCAATCCCTCTCTGACCAAGGTCTGCCCTCCCCTCTTTCCCCAAGAGACCTTTTCCTTTTCTCAGGTGGATCATAGGTCTCCTCCCTTCAGAATATGGGGAAGAAGGGTTACTACTCTTAGTTACCCTTGAAAGACTATCACCTAATTATATCAAGGAGGTATTCCTTCCTGGGTTGATTTGGGAGAAGGTAGCCAGACATTGTTTTAGAATTGATAGACAAAGCCTGGCAAGGTTCCCCTGAAGGGAGAACCAGGAGTAGAGGGCAGAAGTTGGGGAGGGGCAGCTGTAGGCTGGATGTCAGGAGAATCTTCCTGACAATGGAAGCTGTCTCCAAGTGGAGTAGATGCCCTCCACCTAACCTGGTGACCAGCACCGTAGAATTCAGCCTACTCGCTCTCATGGTCTGTAGGGAAAGGCTCCTGTCTGTCCAGGACATCCATCTGTTGGTCTGAGGAGAGTCCCAGGATAAAAGTTTATCTTCCAGCCCTCTGGCAAATGCTTTGGGAGGTTTTTCTCCACTACTGCCATACTTTGGGCCCAGGCTTAAGCTGGGGGCCATGGGCATTGCTAGACCAAGCTTCTGCTAAGAGAGCTTAATGACTCTTTTTGTCGCAGCAAAGAATTGGAAACCGAGGGGATGCCCATCAATCAGGTAGTGACTGCACAATGACTGGGATGGAATACTATTGTGCTATAAGGAATGACAAGGGGGATGGGTTCAAAAAAATCTGGGAAGACCTACATGAAGTGATGTAAAGGGAAGTGAGTACAGCCAGGAGAACATTGTACCCAGTAACAGCAATATGGCAATGATAATGTAACAGCCCCCAGTTGTGAAGGAGTCAGCTCCTCGGATCAATACAACGATTCACAAAAATTCCAAAGGACGCATGGTGAGCAATGTTCTCCACCTCCAGAGAGAGAACAGATTGACTCAGAATGCTGATTGAGGCATTTTCCCTTTATTTTTCTTGCTTCCCCCAGGACCCCCCTCAACGTGGCTAATGTGGAAATGTTTTGTGTAACTTCATACACATGATGGGTTATTTCCTGCCTTCTCTATGGGTGGGGGAGGGGTAGAGGAAAAGAGAAAATTTGGAATTGAAAATAAAAATTAAAAAAAGAGAAGACTTAAGATACCATCTTCTTTTCCCTTTCCCAACTATCTCCTGGCATAGGGCTCACCACATGGTAAGAACTGATTATGTATTTATGGTGGACAAAAATATAAGGATTTTCTCAAGATAATCAGATGGAGATAAGAGAATCTCATGGCTTAGCTGGGAGGCTGGAAGAAATCACCTCTTAGACTTCTCCAAACTAAAAGATTTGATGGTTCACAAAAACTTCCCTTTGATGAGTGGTGTAAGTGTCAATTGTCAGGGGTGGGCAAGACCCAGGAGTCTTTCTTCTCAGTTTTCTAATTGTTGTAGGCAGCTGAGGATTAGACTGGTTACCTAGAACACTGGGCTGGTTACTGAGGGGGTCCTGAAGTCATTACTGAGGGTTCTAGGCTGGCTACTAACTCTTAGACCCAGGGAAGTGAATTAAAATGCCGCTGGTGGAAGATGTCAAAGGAGAAAGCCCATATCTTCAGTCCAATCTAGGCTAAGAGGAGAAAGGATTAGTTGTACGTAGAGTTCATAGTGCACTCAGACCTTGTCTTGTTAACAACAGAGACTCGACAGGAAAGGGGGAATTCAGAGTGATTTAAGGCTTCCATCTCAGGCCAGGATTTAATTTCTCATTTTCCTAATGATTCAGCATACAGAATGCTCCCAAAGGGAAACGTTGGAACTGGCTTTATGGAATTAAGGAGCTCTGTCTCACCACTAATGGCAGCTAATTGGTCCCATCTAGACAGAAAGCCTGTTTGTTTTCCCGTCCTACTGTTCCTTTGGATTTTTGGTCTCCAGTTTTAATGGTGCAGCAGTAACCTCAGTCAGCATATGCAGAAGGGAATTAAAAAGGACAAAACAGGTTATCTTCCTCCCCTGCTTGTTTGTATCTCTCTGTGCCCACCTGGTAAAGGAAGAGAGATGCCTTGAAATGAAGCTGCTCAGAGGTTCCTGGACCTATGTCCCTGAGTAGTCTGATGGAAATTGGAGAGACTCAGACAACCATCCAGATGTTGGCATCACCTAGAAAGTGTCTGGGGAGGTTCTGATATGAATGAAATGAGTCACGATAGGCTTGGCGTTCTAGAGGTGTGTAAACATAGTCCTTACCCATCTCACCAAATGCCAGCACCAACCCGTTGGACATGGGAAAATTTAACTTTAGTGAATCAAAACAAGAAGAAGATTCTAGCTGCTTTGAGTCTGCCTTTGTGATCCTTCCAAGTCTCTAGCAGCCTTCTGGACATCTCTGAGCCTCTGTTCAGTGTTAGTGGAATGAACATGGGGCACGTAGGGATCTGGCCAAGATCCCCTTCCAAGTCAGCCCTAAACCAAACTTAGCATTCAGTTCTTCTGACCTAGGACAGTTGAAATCTTCCCCAGTGCTTTTGTTTTCTCAGACAGAACCCACCCTAAGAAAGCAGAGCCCCAGGGCCCTTAGGGGAAGACATGATCTGGACTTGGGGCTCCCCATCCCTGTCTGCTCACTCTTTCTTGGGACCCTTTGTTAGATCTTTAACCATATCATGCCCATTACTGGTGGATGCACTTGCCCAAGGTGGCATGGGTAAGAAGCAACTGGACTGGGATTTGAACCCAAGTCCTCTCACTGAAGTATAACAATCTTTCCACGTGGTAGTTGCTTAATCAATGCGTGTTCACTGACTAACTGTGCAGCCCCGACTGTCTTCCCTACTTCAGTCTTCTGGATAGCCGAGAATATCTGGCCTGAGAATTTTTAGTCAATCAATCAACATACATTTATTGAACACTTATTGTGTACCAGATACTGTGCTACACACTGGGGATACAAAGACAAAAGTGAGACAGTTCCTGCCCTCAGGGAGCTTACATTCTAATGGGGAAGACAACACATCCATAAATAGGCAGGCACATGATACATGTAAAATAAATATGAGGTAACTTTGTTAGGGAAGAAGAGGGAAGAGGCATCTGGAGGTAAACCAGGAAATCAGAGTGGAAAGGGATAAAATGGGCAGCATTCCAAGCAGGAAGGACAGCTAGTGTAAAGGCCGATGGGAAAAACAGCGAGGAGCCACTGGTGGGTCTACTGGTGTGCCATACCTTAGACTGGAGAAGTGGGAAGAGGTAAGAAGAGGCATTCAGATTGAATCCTAGTGGCAATAAGGAGCTGCTGGAGTTCACTGAAGGAGGGGATGACTTTGTCAAATCCATGCTTTGGGAAAGTCAGTCTGATGCCTGTGGGGAAGGATGAGAGACTGGAGGCAGAGAGGCCAGTCAGGAGGCAAGAAATGATGATGATTGGACTGGGGGTGGGGGGTGGCTCTGTGAGTGGAGAGGATGGGGCATATATCAGAAAGGCTGTGGGGTGGAGAAAAGATTGGACCACTGCTTGGATCTGTGGGTGAGGGAGCGAAGAGGAGAGGTCGGTGATACAGGTGGTGAATCTGGGTAATGGGAAAGATGCAGTGATAGAGGAGTTAAGAAGTCGTGGATTTCAGGAAAAGATCGTGGGCTCTGTTTTGGACACGTTGATTTTTCAGCGTTTCCTGGATGTCCAATTAAGAACGGCCAATAGGAACTCAATAAGAAATTGAGGACAAATAGCTGGGGAAATGAAATGAGTCAAATTGAGCAAGCCAGGGAAGCTGAGTGTGTTCCAGCCTTGCTGAAGATGCCCCCAGGGAAGGGGAGTGGTGGAGGGGGGGGGCGGGGCGTGGATCCGGAGCAAGAACAGAGGGAAGAAGGGTCAGGGAGAAGGCAGAGAGCACTGCAGGAACAGCTGGGAGTGCTGGAAGGCATCCAGCCTGACCCGAAGGAGGAACTCAGAGACTAAGGAGCAGATCCCCTCAGCCAGACTAGGAGGGACATCAAGGGCCCAGCCACAGGTGAGAGCCTCGGGGCCCCGAAGTCCTTCTCCTTGAGCCAGAGCTCAGGGGCCAGACCAAATGGCACCACCCACAAAGACCGGCAGGTAACCAAGGCACCAGCCGACTGGCCTCTCTAGCTAGAGAAGATAGATTGCTCCTCCTCAGAATGGGAGGAATCTGAAGAGGAAAGGTAGGCAGTTTCTTTGCCAATGTCAGAGACCTAGAGAGGAAGCATAGGGGATCAGATTAGAGGAGGTGGCACTGAGTCTAGGGGCTATGGGTGAAGAGAAAGTCTCAAGGGGGTCTAATTTTTAGGGCTTGGGCCTGTGAGATTTCTGTCATAGGGAACTCCCTGTGTGGAAACCCTCTCTGCCAATGGGCAAGTCTTCTCTGAGTTCTAGTCTTAAAGAGCTGTTTGGAGTTCTGAGAAGTTATGTGACTTGCCCAGGGTCACACAACCAATATGGATCAGAAGTGCTCTCACTACTATATTATCCTTTAAAGACCCTTTCTGGGGGGGGAGTGGTGAGGCAGTGGGAGGTGAAAGTATCAAGTCACAATAGCAAATGTGGAAAGAGCATAGACAGGACTAATTTTCAGGTGACCTGGGTTCAAATCCTTGCTCTGACAATAACCATACGACCCTAGGCAAGTCACTTAGCCCCTCTGAGCTTCAGTTTCTTCCTCTGTAAAGGGAAGAGTTTGGACCAGGTGACCCCCACGGTCCCTTTCAGCATAAGGGGAATGATCCCAGATGGGAACCTCAAAGAAAATTCATATCCCTGGAGATGTGGAAGGGATCTCTGGGCTCTGAAATCTTCAGATTAGGAGGGGGAAGGGAGGAAGCAGTCTGCGGTGTCCAGAGTCCTGACAAGTCCTCACAGACATGGGGTTCACCCTCATATACAGCCTCTACTTGGAGGGTCTTTTTGTCCTCTCTGAGGATCCCAAACTGCCCTGATCTCACTTCCCACTGAGGAAAGTGCTGGGCACTCACTTGAGCTTCAGGAAGAACCCTGTTGAGAAGTGGGAGGGCCATCCTCCCCTCTTACCTTGACCACCTTCTCCCCCTCTCTTCTCTGACCTGAGCTGGGAGAGGGAGAGGGCCACTTAGCTTGGTGCGTCGTATCTTCTGGAGACTGACCCAGTGACTCATGTTAATGTCAAATCCTACATCAAAAGCCAAAGCATTCGAGGTCAAACCTCAGCCCTGCTCTTTATTGCCCCTGCAACTGTGGGCAGGGCACTTAGCTGGGACTTAATTTCCTCATCTGTAAAATTACCCCAATTTTGCTCTGTAATATAACATGGCCTAGAAATGGCTAATGAACAGACGAGAAGCTGGAGGAATGGCTGGACTCCAAGAATAGTCATTAGTGGTTCAATATCGGTTTGGCAGGTCTACGTGGAGGAGGGCCTCAGGGGTCTTGGTCTGGACCAGACGGCCATGGGGGTCCCTTCAGCTTTGGATCCATGACTCTGGGATCCCTGTCCCACCTGACAGTGTGGTAGAGTAGGAAGGGGCTCCTTTTGCCCCTTACTGAAAGCCATTTCCCAGATCAAAGAACTAAAAAGAAAAATGAAGGAAAATGATCAACACATAAGTAACCAAGACATAAAATCAATAATTGCCAATAATTTGCATTACTGATAATGTACTAAAATCTGACAAAGTACGCAATATTTCACCCCTGTAACCCTGACCCCACCTCTGCCAAGGATGGGAGGAGTGTCTTGTCATGTCTTTCTTGGGGGGGGGGTTATGACCGTGTTGTGATTGTACAACATTCATTTTTCATTGGGTTTGTGGTCTTTGTTCTGTGTCCATTGTTGTAGTCATTGGATTGATTGTTTTCTTTTTTTCTTTTTTTGTTTTTTTCTGCTTGAAGGAGGAAGGCAGGGCAATTGGGGTTAGGTGACTTGCCCAGGTCACACAGCTAGTAAGTGTGTTAAGTGTCTGCGGCTGGATTTGAACACAGATTCTCCTGGCTCCAGGGCCAGTGCTCTACTCACTGGGCCACCTACCTGCTCCAAGCACCAATTGTTTTCTTGGCTCTACTCACTTCACTTGGTATCAGTTCTTGTGGATCTTTCATCATACTGGTCATTTCTTTGTTGTTACTGAGTCTTTTTTCAGTCACATCCAACTCTCCATGACCCCTTTTGAGGTTTCCAGCAAAGATACTAGAGTACCTTGCCATTTCCTTTCCCAATTTATTTTACAGAAGAGGAAACCGAGGCCAACAGGGTTAAGTGACTTGCCCAGGATCACCCAGCCAGTAAGTGTCTGAGGCAGGGTTTGAACTCAGGAAGAAGAGTCTTCCTGATGGCACCTCCTAGCTTGCCCAAGCACTACCGATTGATGGACAGCAACTTTGTTTCCAGTTCTTTTTTATCACAAAGTGTACTTGCTATAAAGATCCTGGTGTATAGGGAGCCTTTCTTTTTGTCAATGACCTCTCTGATATGTGCACGTATACACACATAGTATTTATACACACTTGCACACGCACAAATATGCTTAGCAATGGATGGAATCTCTGGATCAAGGGGTATGGACCCTTGGATGACTTTATTTGCATAATTCCAAATTCCTGTCACATTTGCCTATTTGCTAGGCAGGAGCTGAGGCCACAGGGTCGTTTGATTTTCATCTCTTTTACTACTGATTTGGAGGTTCCTTTCACACTGTTGTTCACAGTTTGCTACTCTTTTGAGAGCTTCATCCATATCCTTAGATCATAAATCTCTTTAATTTTTTTATTCTGAATTAAGTAAAATGAACATTTTTATATACAAAGTAGAACAGAAAAAAGCAGATTGTATGTGGACCTGTAAAATCTCTCTAATGCCCTGCCTCCTTTCCATTTCAAGTCTAAGAAACTAGACATGTAACATTCAAATTCAACAATCACATGTGTAACCCAAAGTCAACAGATAACCATCCTGCCTGCCTCTTTCGGGCTTTTAAAAAATCCTTCAATGACCCTCGTTTCGTTCTTTGCTTCTTTTCTTTTTGGGGGTGGGGCATGCCACCCTATTGCTATCCTGCTTCTCCCTCCCACCTCTCTCTCCAAAACAGAATCCTCATAACAAATATAATCAAGCAAGATAAATTCCCCCATTGGCTGTATCCAAAAGCTGTCTTGTTCCTTCTCTCTCCTTCAGCACCGGGAGCTCATCACCTCTCAGGCAGGAGAAAAGGACTGTGTAGACTGGCCCTGACTTGTAGTGCTCTGCCCCACAAGGCAGAACCAAGAGTGTGGGAGGAGGAGGGAGTTACAAAGAAGACAATTCAGTCTGGATATGAGCAAAAATTCTCCTTTGAGTTAGAGCTGTTCTGAAGGGGAAAGTGCTGCCTGGGAATGTGGTGGGTGCCCCTCCCCCTGAGGTGGGATTACTGGTCAGGGATATTAGAGTTGAGATTCCTTTGGTCAATGGTTGGACAACATGGCTGCCAAGGTTCCTTCCACCTTGAAAGTCTGTGATTTTGTAGCACCTTGCTCAATGTCAATCTTCCTTTGCTCCAGTTTTGGAGGATGAGGCCTCTCTTTGGGCCAATACCTCTCAATGTCTTCTTGATCTCCTTCCCTCCTGCTCTTGAGATTATCCCTCTTCTCTCTCTCTAATTTTTAATGGCTTCTTGCTCTCCTTGTCCTGCTGTCCATAAATGTGCCTAGAGTACCATCATTCTTTTTTTTTTGTATTTTATTTTTCCCCAATTACATGTAAAAACAATTTTTAACTTTTAAAACCCAGAGTTCCAAATTCTCTCCCTTCCTCCCTCCACCCACATTCCCCTCATTGAGAAGGCAAGTAATTTGATATAGATTATACGTGTGTAGTCGTATAAAACATTTCCATTGTGAAAGAAAACATAGACAAAAAAACCTCAAGAAAAATAAAGAAAATTTAAAAAATCTGCTTCAATCTATATTCCCACACCATCAATTCTTTCTCTGGGGACGGATAGCCTTTTTCATCCTAAGTCCTTCAGAATTGTCCTGGCTCACTGCATTGCTGAGAATAGCTAAATCATTCATAGCTGATCATCTTACAATGCTGCTGTTACTTTGTACACAGTATATTTCACTTTGCATCAGCTCATGTAAGTCTTTCCAGGTTTTTCTGAGAGCATCCTGCTCATCATCACCATCATTATCATCATCATCATCTCTCTCTCTCTCTCACAGATTCTGAAGTTTTTTTGTTTTTTATTTTATTTTTAATTAATTTTTAGTTTTCAGCATTCATTTCCACAAGATTTTGAGTTCCCAATTTTCTCCTCATCTCTCCCCTGCCCCCACCCCAAGACAGCATGCATTCTGATTACCCCCTCCCCCAATCTATCCTCCCTTCTATCACCAACCCCCCTTCTCTTATCCATTTCTCTTCTACTTTCCTGTAGGGCAAGATGGATTTCTATACCCCATTGTCTTTATATCTTAATTCCCAGTTGCATTTAAAAACAATTTTTAACATTTGTTTTTAAAACTTTGAGTTCCAAATTCTCTCCCTTCCTCCCTCCCCACCCACCTTCATTGAGAAGACAGTTTGACTAATGTTTCATTTTCCCCACATTCTCTCCTACATTTGTCATTTTCCTTTTTTGTCCTATTAGCCATACTGATAGGTATGAGGTAGTACCTCAGAATTGTTTTAATTTGCACTTCTCCAGTTCATAGTGAGTTAGAACATTTTTTCCATATGGCTATAGATAGCTTAGATTACTTCATTTGAAAAAATGACTTGTTATCTTTTGATCATTTATCAATTGGGGAATTGCTCTTATTTTTATAAATTGAACTCAGTTCTCTATATATTTGAGAAATGAGGCTTTTATCAGAGAAACTTCCTTCAAAATTCTTTTCACAGTTACTATTGCTAATTGCATTTCCCTCTATCCTATTCCCCTCTCCCTGTTTATTCTATTCTCTCTCTGCTTTCACTCTGTCCCTCCTCAAAAGTGTTTTGTTTCTGACTACCCCCTTCTCCAATCTGCCCTCCCTTCTATCACCTTCCTCTTTTCTTTCCCCCCTTCCCCTCCTACTTTTCTGTAGGGTAAGATACCCTACCCAATTAAGTGTGTATATTGTTCCCTCTTTAACTCAATTCTGATGAGAATAAACTTCATTCACTCCCTCTCATGTCCCCCATTTCCTCCTCCACTGTAAAATCTTTTTCTTGCCTCTTTTGTGTGAGATAATTTACCCCATTCTACTTCTTTTTTTCCCTTTCTCCTAGTACATTCCTCTCTCACCCCTTAACTTTGTTTTTTAAGATATCATCCCTTCATATTTAGCTGACACCTATGCCTTCTGTTCATATATGCTCCTTCTAACTGTCCTAATAATGAGAAAGTTCTTATAAGTTACAAGTATCATCTTCCCATGTAGGAACGTAAACAGTTTAACCTTATTAAGTCCCTTATGATTTTCCTTTCTTGTCTATCTTTTTATGCTGCTCTTGAGTCTTGTATTTGAAAGTCAGATTTTTTCTATTCGGCTCTGTTTTTTTCATCAGCTTGAGCGTCCTCAATTTCATCGAATATCCATTTTTCCTCTGAAGGATTGTATTCAGTTTTGCTGGTTAGGTGATTCTTGGCTGTAATCCTAGCTCCTTTGCCCTCCACAATATCATATTCCAAATCTTCCAATCACTTAATGTAGAAGCTGCTAAATCTTGTGTTATCCTGACACAGTACTTGAATTATTTCTTTCTGGCTCCTTGCAGTATTTTCTCCTTGACCAGGGAGCTCTGGAACTTGGCTATAATATTCTTTGGAGTTTTAATTTTGGGATTTCCTTCAGGAGGTAATAGGTGTATTCTTTCCATACTTTCTTGCAAGATGCTGTATAGGCTCTTTTTTTGATCATGGCTTTCAGGTAGTCCAATAATTTTAAAATTATCTCTCCTGGATCAGCTTTTCAGGTCAGTTGTTTTTCCAATGAGGTATTTCACATTGTCTCCTATTTTTTCATTCTTCTGGTCTTGTTTGGTTAATTATTTTCTTCAGTGAGCTTTTGTACCTCCTTTCCCATTTGGCCAATTCTGCTTTTCTTCTCATTGACTTTTTGGACCCTTTTTTTTTTTTTTACCATTTGGCCTAGTCTGGTTTTTAAGGTAGTATTTTCTTCATTATTTTTTTTTTGTGACTCCTTTACTAAGCTGTTGACTCATTTTTCATGATTTTCTTGCATTACTCTCATTTCTCTTCCCAATTTTCCTCTGTCTTTTTTCCCCCATCACTACAAAATCATTTTATTTGGATGTAAATGGTAGTAGTCTTTTTGGCACAGGTTATGAAAAGATCAGATAACTAAAATATGCATGCACTGAAAGACAATAGGAGTCCGGTCCACAGTCCCCAGGTGTGGGGGAAGCCAGGTGTGGCTTAGCTCTTATCACTGTGTCCAAGGGAGTGCTATTCCACTATGTCAGAACTGGGGGCTTCCATTCTGCACAGGTTGGTTATATGATCATCCAGTTGTTTTGTAGACTTCAGCTGTTCATCCAGGCAGTGGGTTTTGATCTCCCTGCTTCTTTTACTTGATTTTCAAAATCCTTTTTGAGCTCTTCCATGGCCTGAGGCCCATTCATATTTTTCTTGGAAGCTTTGGATGTAGGAGTTTTGACTGTGTGTTTCAGTATGTGTTTTGATCTTCCTTGTCACCATAGTAATTTTCTGTGGTCAGAATTTTTTCCTGTTTGCTCATTTTTCCAATCTATTTCTTGACTTTCAACTCTTTTGTAAAATGAGGCCCTGCTTTCAGGGTGGTGGGTGCACTGTCGCAAAGCTTCAGAGGTTTCATGCACCTGTTTTCAGAGATACTTATAGGGACCTGTAAGTTTTCAGTTCTTCCAAGATGGTATGACCTAAGGAGACATGTGCTTACTACTCTTCTGGCCTGTGCTCTGGTCTGTGAGTGACCACAAGCACTCTTTTTTGTTCTGGAACTGTGAGGAGGGTTCCTGCTCCACTGTGGCCACAAGCTCTGATGTGTTAGGGCTCCTCCTTGCCCTGGGACTGCCCCCAGGACTGTGACCTGGATCCGAGTATGGGCAAAGTAACAGAGTCCTGCCTCAGTGCAAGCAAAGAGGCCCCTGTCATCTCCTTCTGACCAGTTGTTTGGGACCCTTACTATCTGTGGGCTGAGAGATGCAGGAGCATCTGCTGCCACTGCTGATTCAGTGGCTTTCAAGGCCTGATCCTGGTTTGCTGGGGCTGGGCCTGTGCTGGCATGGCCTGCACTGGACTGTGCTGCACTCTCACCCAGGTACAACAGACTTTTCCTGCTGATCTTCTAGGTTGTCTCTGGCAGGAAAATTATTTCACCTTTTCCTTTTGTGGGTTCTGCCACTCTAGGAGGTGTTTCATGGCATTACTTAAGGTTCTTTAGAAGGGTTTTGGGGAGAGCTCAGGAGAGTCACTACCTTTTGTCCACCATCTTGGCTTTACCTCTGGGTACTCTTAAGCATTCTTAAATAACTTTCTTGAGACCCTGGAATCCCCCGTCCTTTATCTCCCTCCTCTCCCAGTCACACTCCTAGAAAAGCTTGCCTATACTTCTCCTTTGCACGTAGCACTTGCTACCTGGCTTCCAAGCCCACTACTCCCTGGTCACCAATGATCCCATCATCACTGAGTCTAATGGACTTTTTGTTAAATGCTCACCCTCCTTGACCTCTCTGTAGCATTTGATACTGGGAATTACCCTCTCTTTCTGGACTCTTTCCTCACGGGTTTTTAAGGCACTGCCTTGCTGGGAGCCTCCTACCTATCCGACTATTCCCTCTCAGTCTCTTCCAAGTTCATTATCCATTTCCTGCCTCCTCTGTAGAGCTCACCCAGGGCTCCATCCTGGACCCTCTCCTCTTCTTTTTCTATGATTTTAATGACCTCATCAGTTCCCATGGGTGAATGATCATTTCTATGGATGTGACTCCCAGGTCTAGATACCCAGGCTCCCCTCACCCATGCCTGCTGGACATCTCTACTTGGATGTCCCATAGATATCTCAAATTCAACATGTTGAAAACTGAACTCATTATCGTTCCCCCATCCCCCACCCTTCCCCTACCTTCCCTATATCTATCAAGAGTACCACCATCATTCTAGTCACCCAGGTTTGTGACCTGGGAGTCAGCTAGGTGGCGCTGGGCCTGGGTCAGGAAGACAGGAGTTCATATCTAGTCTCAGACATTTGCTAGGTGTGTGACCCTGAGCAAGTCACTTTGCCTGTTTGCCCCAGTTTCCTCATCTGCAAAATGGGGATAATAATAGCATCCACCTCCCAGGACTGCAGTGAGGACAAGTGAGATAATAATTGTAACGCACTTAGCATAGTGCCTGGGGCATAGTGTGCTCTATATAAATGGTAGTTGTTATAGCTTTTATCATCAGCTCATCACTGGCACTCATTCTCCGCCCTCCCCGTATCTGAATCTGCCTTCTCACCATCTCTCTTCTCCTCCTCACATGACCCCAAATCACTTCTCAACAGTCTCAATAGACTGTTGCAATGCCCCTCCCTGCAGCTGTCTGAGTGATATTACTGAGTACAGGTCTGACTTGGTCACTCCCCTGCTGAGGAACACTCGGGAGCTCCTTGTCTAGATTCTAGCAGACTGTTCTGATGGCATTTAAAGCCTTTCACAATATGGATCCTCCCAACCTTTCCAAGCCAGCTAAAGGAGTCCCCTTGATGCTACTCAAGCATAATATCTGATCTCCACGCCTTTGCCCATACTCCTCCCCATGCTTTCCTTCCTGATGTCTCCCCTTTGCTTTCCCTCTGGGATATCTCCAATTTGTTCCCAACATCCAGCAAAGTGCCTGGCATGCAGCAGCCCCTCAACAATCACTCACTTGATTGACTGAAGTCAAGGTAAATGAAATTATTGAAATCAATTCAATTGAAGTGAGGTGAGTCATAGAGGTATCCCCTTCTCTGTGGCCAATGACCTGGGTGAGGGAGGCAGGAGGGGCTGTGCTGGGGGTGACAAAGCCTCAGGAACAATGAGTTTGGGTAATAAGGGCACAACTCCTCCTTCACACAGTGCTGACTGAACTATTCTTCCCTACAGAAACACCCTGGGATGAATGGCACCAGGAACTGTACGTCTGAGGACAATAGCCAGTCACAGCAGCTGGTCATAATTGTGTACACGGGCATTTTGCTGGTGCTGGGCATTGTGTTCAATGCCTTGGCCCTGTGGGTGTTCTGCTGCCGCATGAAAAAGAAATGGACGGAGACAGTCATCTACATGACCAATCTGGCCGTGGCTGACTTCTGCCTCCTCTGTGCCCTGCCCATCATGCTCTACTCCCAAAGGCATAGCAAGCAAGAGGACACCATGCTGTGCCAGACATCCCAGAGCATCTACTTGGTGAACAGGTACATGAGCATCAGCATCATTACCGTGATTGCCGTGGACCGCTATGTGGCTATCCGGTTCCCAATGCAGGCCAAGAGGCTGCGGTCCCCTGGTCGCTCCGCCATCATCTGCGCTGTGCTCTGGGCTTTGGTCATCATTTCCACAGCCAGCCGCCGGGCCTGGCAAGTCAAAGATGGCAGCTTCTGCTTTTCCAGTGAGAAATACGATGGGGCAAAGTCATCCATCTTTTCCATGCTTGGCTTCTACATTCCCTTGAGTGTCCTGACCTTCTGTTCAATCCAGGTGATCGTGATCTTGGTGAGGAAGAAGAAGACGGATGTCCATGAGAAGAAAGCCATCCAGAAAGCCATCTGGATCATCAGCGCCAACCTGCTCGTCTTCCTGGCCTGCTTCCTGCCCATGCATGCGGCCTTGAGCATCCGGCTCATCATGGAGCCCAAGACCTGCTCCAGCATACGGACCTGGAAGAATGTCATCATTATAACCTCACGCTTGTCCAATGCCAACTGCTGCCTGGATGCCATCTGCTACTACTTTGTGGCCAAGGAATTCCAGGAGGCATCAGCCCAAACCATCTCCACTTTGTCCAGATCCTACAAGCTCCAAGACTCGACATAGGCGTCTTTTGCTTAGCCAAGTGTAGACATAAGAACCGCCACAGCTTCTTGGACCACTGTCCCTGAGGTGGGCAGGAGAGGGGAGTGTCTGGTCTTAGAGGACCACATGCTCTGCTGGAGCCTCCTGCTTTATCATCCACCATCCTCAGAGCCCTGGGGCTGGGATTCAGGAGACCAGGTTCTAGTTTGAGGTCTTATCACCAGCTTGGGCAAACTATCTGGCTTCCCTGGGCCTCTCTTTCTTCATCTGTGAAATGGGCAGAACGCCTCACAGGATTGTTTTGGGGAAGCAAGGAGATGATGGGCACAGGCAAATGCTTTAGAAAAGCAGCCTTGTGTGATCAGGGAAGGACTGTCTTAGCTCAGATAAAACATAAACTTGACCACTGCATTCCTTCAAGGCTCCCTATCATCTCTTGGATCAAATAAAGCCTTTGCCTGGGGCTCAGAGTCTTTCACAACTTGGCCCCAGCCTGTCTTTCCAGGCAAATTACACACTCCTTGCTTTCATGTACAATGCCTTCCAGCCAGACCGGCCTTCATCTCACAACTTCATGCCTTTGCCTAGGCTGTGCCCACTGGACTTTCTGACTAAGCAGCAGGCCTTTCCTGATGCCCAGTTGTTATATCCCTCTCCTCTGATCTGTATCTAGTGTCTCACTTGTGCTTACTTGACTCTGAATGTGGTATATTCCCCAGGAGAACCATGAAAACTGTCTGCTTTGGGTCTTGAATCCTCAGTGCCTAGAACAGTACTTGAAACTAGTAGGTGTTTAATAACTATCAGATGGATTTTTGTACATGTTGTCTCCCCGCCATCCCCATCTGAAGTGTAATGCCTTGATGGCAGGGGCGATACAAGATTCTGTTCCTAAGTGTGTCCAGTACAGAGCGTGTCCGTCAAGTGTCTTGGTGCATAGTAGGTATTTAATAAATGCTAATTGAATTGAACTAAGAGTAGCCTTGATGCCTTTGTGACTTTTCTTCCCTTTTTCTCTCAACACACACATACACACATATATACATGCCACACATGTATAAACATGTGTGCACAAATCACAGTACATATACACACCACACATATGAACACACATATAAACAATAATACACATCACACATATATACACATAGGAATATGCACACACATAGAATGCACGACAATGCATGCTTATAAACACACATGAACATACATACAAACACATAACAGCACATGTACACACAGTCCCATACACACATGCAAGACACACATATACACATGCACAAACTTATATACCCATACACTTGCATGGACAAACTTGCATGTGTACACACACAACACACACATGTATGCACACACATACACACTAAAATGCAACCTACATACACATGCACAAAGACACACACACAGACACTGAGAAAGACATACACTTGCACACACATGCACGCACAAAGACACGCACATACCTGCTCACATGCACATGTGCCCTATTTTCCCTTTCCTTTCATCCTTCACTCCCCTCTCTCTCAGCTGTTTGGATGGCCCAACTTAGGACTACAAGAGTCGCTCCTGGCATGACGAGGTCTGGGCCAAAGACTTTCCTGAGGGACGGAGCTGGAGAGAGCAGGAATTAAGGGAACGTGGCCAGGTATGTCTCTGGATCTCTGCTATGGGAAAGAGGGTTGGGTTAGAAAGAAACCTGAACCTGTCTGCCCACCAGAGACATCCTGTGAAATCTCCCCTTGGAGGGGGGAAGGAAGGATTAGGGACAAACCAGCAGCTTGGTGGAGTGGAGCTAGGAAGCCCCAGGTTCAAATCCTACCTCAGACACTGAGTGACTGGGTGACCCTGGGCAACTCACTTAACAACTCTCAAGCTGTTTCTTCATTTTACAAATGAAGAAGTTGGACTCTCAGTCCATCAATAAACATTTCTGAAGTGCTGACTATGTGTCAGGCACTGTGCTAAGTGCTAAGCAAATGCTCCTGAAATTCCACTGGAGCTTAGGGCTTCTGTGCACCTGGTTCTGGGTCATTCACTCTGAAAGCCTTGACCGGAGCTCAGGAGGACCAGGCTGCGTTGAGCTGGACTGGGAGTCCAGAAGTCTTCACCCACCTTTCCTGCTCCTTCCTTCCTCTAGCGTTTGTGGAGAGAAGAGGGGCCAGGATGCTGCCTGGAGTGCTGACAGCCTGCTCAGTAGGGGCAGTGTAGTGTAGTGGGCAGGGCCCCTGGGATCATGAGCTCAGGGCTGCAGGACACCTCTGATCTTGTCATTTGGAAACCCAATAAACCCTGTGGCTCCCTTCAGAGGAAGAAGCCTTGAAGGTGGCATGCAAACCTAGCACCAGCTTGTGAATAAAGTGAGCTATTTGCCTAACTTCCAGCCAAAGTGGCTGATCTGAGGGCCTTCCTGCAGGACAAACACTACCTCTGATTACATGCTATGTCAATTCCAGCCTCCTGGCCTTTGTACTGACCATCCCCCATGCCCATTCGCCTCCCAACATCCACATCTTGGGATCTCCAGCTCCCTTCAAGGTTCCACCAATACCACTCCTTCCTTTTCCAATTACTTAGTATTTACCTTGGTGGCTAGAGGAAACACTAGATTTGGAGCCAGGAAGTCCTGGCTTCAAATTCTGCCTCAGACACTAACCACCTGTATAATCCTGAGTAAATCATTTAACTCTTCCCAGCCTCAGTTTCCTTGTCTAGAAAATAGAAACAGTGCCACCTCCCAGGGTTGTTGTGAGAATCAAATGAGATGGCAGGTAAAGTACTTCGGAAAACCTTAAAATGCTAGCTATTAGTAGTAGTAGTAATGGTAGTAGTAATAGTAGTGGTAGAAGTAGTGGTAGTAGTAGTAATGGTGGTAGTAGGAGTATTGCTACATATGTATCTATGTAGATATGTGATACACATATGATACATGTATATGCATGTATATACACATACATACTTTGTGTCTCCAGTGAAGCAATGCGATACATATAGGGAGATGGCCTCAAAGTGAGAAAGGCCTGGGTTCTAGTCCAGCCTTTGACATCCTGGGTAGGTGACCTTGGGCAAGTTACAGTTTCTCTGTGCCTCCAGGTAACTCTATAAGTGTGCCTGCAGTGGCATGAATATATGATGAAGTAATTGACACAAAAAGACAAAGACATGGGGCTAGGCGAGTCTTATAGTCATGCTATAGACTGATTTTAATGGAGTTACTGACAGTTTTTTATACAAGTTAATTACTGAATCATCCTGACTTCAAAGAAAAGTACAATAAAGCACTGATTAAGTTTTTTATCTCCTTGTTCCTAGGAGTGAGACACTATTTTTACTCAAGGCTAACCAAATTGAAACATTTATGTTATCTCGCATATAGATAACCAGACTGAAACTTTTCTGTTATCACCCATGTGGGTAATCAGCTACAAAGGCAGGTTTTCTTTGCCAAGTCTTCTTATCCTAAAACTGGCCTTGCCGTGCATGGGCCCATTTTCAATTGACCCTGCCTTGCAGAGGTCTAAGAGCCTTAAATAGGATACAGCTGGCTCTCCACATCTCCCCCCTTTTTATTCTGTAATTTTAAGTGGCTAAAACATAGCGTTCATTATCCTAAGGACACAAGGTAGACAAAAAATCAGTATAAACAAACAAAGAATATAAGGTGGTGTATGGAAAATAGTAAAAAATACATTATTAAATGAGTTAAATTTTTTGAAAATATTGATAATTGTTTTTGCTACCCTCTCTGAATCAATACAGGGAAAAGGGGCATTTCACTACTTCAGTATTCCAATCAATCCCTCCCCCCTTTCTCTTTTGTAGACACTTCACCATTATAGATACATGTGAATTCTTCCACCTAACCATCAATCATTTAAGCAAATATGGGAAAGATTGATCGATGCATTGACAAATCAAAGGGGGCAGTCCCCTGTATGAATATAGATACATAGACTCAAAAAGAAATAAAAAATGTAATTGTCTCTTTAAGATTCAAAAAGTCTTTTCTTATGCAGCTATCTGGCAGGGATCGTCATCTATGCAATCTTCTGGTCCTTGGTATCTGTTCCACCATCTCCAGCACAGCATCTTCTTCTTCTTGTCTTCTTATAGGAATCAGCTTTCTGTCCATTCTTCTAGTGATCTTAGCACAATTTTAAATTACCATTTCTAATCTTTGTAACCCTGATCATATTTACAAACTCAAAATTTGAACCATGGCCAATTGCCATTTTTAAGAAATTCACATCAGAAGCCAGTGTCTTACACTTGACATACATCCATTATTAATTTCCTCACTAGGAGGATGAGATGTCACTTAAGGAGTTAATAACAGGCTTCGGTACATACATAAATACATTAAATTATCAATTTTTAACACAATGCATATAGAATCTTAACCTTTTAGTCATGCCATGTTTCTTTGATGGCGTTTACAAAGTAAACCACAAACCCCTTTTCTCTTTTTTTTTTTTAGCATCATTAGTTGTAACAACACTTTAGACAAGCATGATATGACTCAAATAACAAAATAACATTCTCACATTGCTTAAGGAACATTTACAAAGCGAGCCCTAAGTGGCTTGCATCCATTTCTACCCTTGTTCATAAAACTTTACCAAGTTGGTGAAAAAATCCTTAAGTAACACTAATTCCAGAGTATTGTAACAAACAAAAGTTTCTAGTTATTGCAGAATTCTCAGATATCACAAATTTCTTAGTCAGAAAGATGTTGTATACTGCTCTTAGAATCCTTTTAAACAAAGAGAACATCTTAAGGTGAGTCTTAAGCAGTTTGTATAAATTTCTGCACATATTCTAGTTCTAGATAAAAATAAGATTAGATTGCCTAGTAAAATAACACAAAAGAGCTTATATCTTATACTAACTACTTGTTCTGATCACAGAAATTTACTATAAAAGGAAAAAAGCAGGGACATGTGACATATACAATATGATAGAATAAAACATCCTTGCTTTGTTTAAACTCAAATATAGTTACAGATCTTCAGTGCAGATAACTATACCCAAATTCAAACTCAAAACAAAATTAGTTATGGTCTTAAGTGCCTTTTGCCTAAAACAGCAAGTTTAACCAATCACAGCTTAGAGCCAGATACAGAGCTGCAATAAGCAATAAAGATTTATCAGGACTCACATGCATAAGGGATTTCATTTAATATCTTTCCTTCTCAAATTTAAACTTGTCCTGGTATAAAAGTCAATTGTTAGAATCTTTTCTATCTATTCTATATAAACTTGCAGCTTCTCAGCAAGCTAAGTTCATTGTTTAGGACCTACATAAATCAAACAAATTCTTTTCTGGGGATTGATGAACTAGCCCATAGACATGGTTTACAGGGGTCTTGGCAATTTTACAAAATAAGGAGCAGTAACATGTATTTCAGTCAGGGGTTAACAGAAAAACCGTGGGCCTGTCTGCTATCTTTTGCCTTTTGTCTGAGCATACTTATTCCAGGGCGAGGCTTTCTAAGAATCATGCAAAGGATTTTACAAAACTTTTCTTCATAAAAATATATCCCTTTCTCAGAAACAGCTTACAATTTATCCTGATATTATTATTAATTCCTAAGTATTAAACAATTCTTAAATTTGATCACCAAATCTTTTCCACATAATTGAAGATAAAAAAAATACTAAACATAGTTTTGTAAATACTAGACTTAAACTTAATTAACAATCTCACAAATTCCTAAATGATAGCAAAACAATTAAAGATAAAATTTGGTAATTTATGATTTCTTAAATTACAACGCTACAAAATATTATAACACATGGTCAATTGGAATGATTTAAAAGTTTTCTAACTCAGTACAATTCTTAGCCTAACAACATTTAGATTATAAAAGAAATTGATTTTCTAACAACACAGATGATACAATTGCTTATCAAGTTATACAATAAGGAAAATTTTAGAAATGTAACAATATCATAAACAATTATCATCAATTTAAACTTCAAAACCAAAACCAATTAATTACCATTCCAGTGGCTTTACCTCAGTCAGATGTGATCCCAAATTACCTGATACAGAGAATCATTCATCTCACATTGAAGAAAATTCACATAAAATTAATGAATATGAAGCAATTATTTTTAGCTTAAAACAGTCTATATTTAAATAGCATTTATTTTATGACAAGCATTGTGCTAAGCACCTTTATAATCATGTGATCTTTGTAATGTCCCTGGGAATGAATTCTACCACCATCCCCTTATTGAACAGTAAGCTTAAAGTAAATAGAATTTTCTTGGAGCTATATAGTTAATAAATTTCTCAATGCCAAATAACAATATGTACCCCTTTTTAATTATTCAAATATACATTTCTAAGTTCCATTCACATTTTTCTTGGGAAAGTTTTACAAACAGTTTGGAATCATCTATTATAATTAGTTTGGTTTAAAATGTGCTGGGCCAGTATTCTAACTACTTCTTTTGGCCCCGGTAAAAAGGAAGCCCAAGGAATTTGACTCATTGCTAACAAGGTATAGTCAGTTTCCCTTCCAGGCAGAGGGGGTTGATAGTTAATTGAACAGCAATAATAATAACTCACAATAATCAATATCTTTATACTAACCAATATCTTTAGGCAGACATAATTCCTTTTATCTCTTCAAAACTTTATTGGTTTTTAACATTAAAACAGTAATCCCAAAAAACCTAGTTAATAATCTTACAAGTCCCATAAGTGCTGGCCAAATTGTTTTAGCTGTGACCTTCTATTAACTACAGGTAAAGGTAGAAATACCTGGTTTACCAAATGGCAATTATAAAACATAAGACAGGGTTAGCAGGGCTGAGAAAGTAACTTAACCAGTTTTACACAATTGTTTTCATTTTTTAGTTTCAACAAAATTCAGATTAAAAATTGCTTTGTCTAACACTATTTTTAGCTCACAACATTCACTCAAGTTTTACAATATATGAGAATTTTACTATAATTTAAAAATACAATAATAGTACAAACAGAAAATTTCAGATGACATTAATTGCATTCCCAAATCATTACATATACTGGGCTTACTAAGCATAGAGGCTTTTCTTCTCTCCCCACAGTTGCAGAGTTTGGCTGTGGATTGGGGGTGGTTGAGCCAGGGATTTGGGAAAGGGGAGGAGGACTAAGGACCGGGGAGTGCTGAGAGTCCAGCACCTGAATTAAAGGTCTGAGGAGTCATTGAGGAGGGTCTCTGAGGAACCTTTGCTTCCTAATAGGAGTTGATAGGCTTTGGGAAACTTGGAGCAAAAATTCCAGGTTCTGGTGTTGTGGGAGCAAGGACTTGGGGGCTTGAGAGGAGAGGTTGCTCTGCTTGCCTAGAAGTGTGGGTGTCAGGGTGCCCAAGGGTCCAGGGCTGTTGTCAATGGGGTATGAGAGGGCAACAAAGTGGCAAAGTAGAGAACAGGGAGTAGAGCTTTTGTTGCAACATGTATTTTAATTTTTGCAGTTTCAATGTTATTATAATTTAATTTACACTGAGACTTTAAGTGAAAAAACATCAAAATAAAGGGCCTAAATAAGAAAAAGCAGCTAGTAAGTGGGGTAATAATTTTGAAAAGGAGTCAACTCTCTATTGTATATTCACAGCTGAATCACTTTTTAAACTTTCCAAGTAGCAAACCTAGGAAGATCGCAGCAAGCTAGAAATATCTATTGAGATAATTCCTGTTCTAGGAAGTATTTTTGTTTTCTCAGGAATATAGTAAGTAACAGTCTTTTGGGTAAGAGGTGTTCAGATTGGCTCTCATTCTCTGCTTTTATTTCTCTATTTTGGAAGCTTTAAGCCACTTTTTCCAACTCAAATAGGAATGAGGGTCACTAAATTGTACATAAGGATCTCTGTAGTTGTATACTAAAAAACTACTTATTAATTCTATTTATTTATTTAATACCTTTATGTTATTATTTTCCAATTGTGTTTATAGGATCATTACTGAAGTTCTTAATTCTAAAAATTGGGAAAGCACATTCTAGATTTTTTTTAAGTCTTTCCAGTTTTTTTTTATTTATACTAGTCTCATGATGATTCTTATTAGCCACACATGAATTAAAACATCTTTGTATATACTTCTGACTTTGAGCTGGAATTCTTAACTCCCCAAGGAGTCTACAGATAGGAGGGGGATATAAAATATATATATATATATATATATATATATATATATAGTCATTTAAACTGAATTTTTTTCACATTCATAAGTATATTATTATTTTGAAAAAGGTTTCATATGCTTCACCAGATTATCTATGGTTAACAGAATCTGCTAAAGAATTTTTAGCTGCTGTAACATTTATTTCAGCCCTGGAAAGATCTTAATAGTTTTAATTTAATGAGTAAATTTTACTTCTGTGTTCACTCCTTAAAAACTTTTTTGAAAGTGAGAACCTTGAATCCTCCAGCCAAGGTGAGTGGGGCTCTGGAAAAGATCCAATGGTGCCTTGTCCCTTCTCCCCCACGCTGAGAAACTCAAAGTGTCTCTTTTTCAGATCTATACATTTTCCAAATTTGTCTTAATGCCAAATAGTATAATAAATTCTGACTTAAACATCAAATTTAGGAGTAACACATTTCACTTAACTCTAAGGGGAGAAGATCCCCATTTTCTTTCTTATCTTTCTTCACATTCCAAATTTGGCCATAATTGGAATGAAGGGAGAAAGAAAGAGCATTTTCTTTATTTCAATAGCTTTAACAACAAAGAGTCAGATAACATACTCTCTTCACACAGAGACACATAACACAAAACAGATACAGACAGAAAATGACAGGACACACAAAAAGGATTTTTAGAAATCCGGCATTTTTCTTTTCCCTTTCTACTTTGGTAACTCTCAATTAGCTGGTCTACCCCTAGTGGGTTGTTGTCATCCATCCCTGGGCTGAGGCTCACAAGATCTCTCCACAACCCCAATATCATGCTTAATTTTTCTTTGTACCATAGGAACTTTTCCTTCTGGAGTAAGACATATTTTTAAAATGTTCCATATGGAAAAGGCTGACATTGGGAGGTGTTCTGGTCCATCTTCCCTTGATCTTTTACCAATTTGTTTTCTGATAATTTCCCATCTTTCTGAATCAATCGTACCTTCTTGTTTTTGCTTTTCTGTTATACAAAAACCTCTTTCTGTTACAATTTTTCTTAATACTTGCAGATGCAGATCTCTGTCTTTAAATTGTATCTGTCCCATAGTTAAATTTTCTAAATCTACTTTTCTACTCTCTAAACCTCTAAAATTTCTGCAATCCCCCAGTAAGCCTAGTGGAATAATCCTCTTACCTCTTACTTGAATGCTCTAGAGCCTGTATTGTTACTTCATCTCAAGCCCTCGACTTGTCCCTGTTCCTGGCGCCAACTGTGCCGGCAGGGGCATGAATATATGATGAAGTAATTGACACAAAAAGACAAAGACATTGGGCTAGGTGAGTCATATAGTCAAGCTATAGACTGATTTTAATGGAGTTACTGACAATATTTTATACAGGTTAATTACTGAGTCATCCTGACTTCAAAGAAAAGTACAATAAAGCATTGATTAAGTTTTTTATCTCCTTGTTCCTAGGAGTGAGACACTATTTTTACTCAAGGCTAACCAAATTGAAACATTTATGTTATCTAGCATATAGATAACCAGACTGAAACTTTTCTGTCATCACTCATGTGGGTAATCAGCTACAAAGGCAGATTTTCTTTGCCGAGTCTTCTTATCCTAAAACTGGCCTTGCTATGCATAGGCCCATTTTCAATTGACCCTGCCTTGCAGAGGTCTAAGAGACTGTGTTGGTAAGGCAAAATGGGCTCCTTAGAATGGGCTCCTTAGCACTTCAGGAGTTTGGCTTTTGTTTACTTTGAGTGAAAGTACTTTCAGCTGTTAAGTGCTAAGCCCCAGGCCCAAAGCCCTATCAGGTGTGAAACCTGTGTGGGTGTAGATTAATGACTTAAGAGAGGCCAATTCAGAAACCAATGGTCTCTGGTCGTTGAGGGAGCCAAGAGACAACTACAGCGGAAGTGGAAGCAGGAAGCTGGGGAAGCAGAGCTGACCTGTGTGTAGACCCAGGAGTGGGAGCAAGGACTTGAGGCCAGTAAATATGATTTGGCTAAATACTATCTTGTTTTTCTGTGGCCTCTTGGTTACTCATGTGAGGTGGGCTTTCTGGGCCTGGAGTCTTTTTGTCAAGATGTCTGAATGGGGAGGCTGGTTTGCGGATGTGCTGTGGTGGGGCCTAAATAAATGTTTTGTTGCTTTCTACTTAGAGGATCTCTCATACCTTGCGATTTCGAACCATTCAAACACATACATGATTATATTTGAGATTATAAATTCGGCCTTCCTACTACATTTGGCGATGAGATTGATGGGATTGTGTAGTAGGAAGGCCGAATTTATGATCTCAAATATAATCATGTACATGTTTGAATGG
>CM053627.1:26194-44811 GCA_028646595.1 Phalanger gymnotis | reverse complement strand
GGAGCCAAGGTATGGGTAAAACGGAAGCCAGATGATATTCCAAAGGCTGCAGAAGTCATAGCCCATGGGAAGGATAATACTAAATACTTTTGGATCAAATGAACCAACTACAAAATCAAAACCACAAAGTGCAACATGAATGTCAGTTATCCCCCTCTTCCTGCTCCTTATTAGTATTGTCTCTACAACTTACTCATGGCACTCTACCTTTTGTCCACAATGTCCTCCTTCTTCATGGCCATTTATCCAAATCCTGCCTAGCTCAAGCCTCCTGTTCTGCTG
This sequence comes from Phalanger gymnotis, assembly GCA_028646595.1. NCBI lineage: Eukaryota > Metazoa > Chordata > Mammalia > Diprotodontia > Phalangeridae > Phalanger > Phalanger gymnotis. Next base: position 44,529 of record CM053627.1, on the reverse strand, counting down.
GAAGTCTCCAGCAACTGCCCCAGGCCACAGTGACCTCTAACCTTTTTAGAATTTCTGTTGTGGAAATTCCTTGTCGAGTGAGCACTGGGTCAGAAGGAACCAGCCCCAAGCCTTGCCCTGTCATTTATTAGCCATATGACTCATCCCCCTCTGGGTCTCAGTTTCCTCATTTGTCCAGCTACTAATCTTGTGACATACCCGGGAATCCACCATGTGTGTTGTTGTTTTTGGACCTAAACCAGTGGTTTCATCCCTGGTATGGGGATGTCTCAGATGAGGAAACTTCCCCTGCCAAAGCACGTAGCCACCCACTCTGTAACTCAGAGTCTGATTGTTGCCCAGGTGGGCGATGTACTTTCCTAGTGACCAATGGAATGAAGCAAGGCTGTGGGGTCACTCCCATGCTTTTTTAGCATGATGCTTTCAGATGATTTCAAAAAAGACAAAAACAACATCAAGGCCAGTTACTGCACTGACAGTAAACTATTGAATTTGAAAAGGCTATAAGCCAAGACCAAAGTAGAGAGAGAGTTGGTGTATGACTTTTTGTGTGCAGATGACTGTGCACTCCATGCAGCCTCTGAGGCTGAGATGCAAGAGTACAGCTCAATTCTTTGCTACTCGTGATCATTTTGCCCTGACAATTAACACCAAGAAAACAGGTTCTCCAATGCTGTGTATAAGTTCACTTATCTTGATAGGAAGGGACCTTTTTTTTTTTAACCTTTCTGCCACCTTTACCTTTTGACTCAGATAGTTGTGTCTACCCAACCACTGTAGGGGCCCATAGATCTTAGTAGTAATGTTAGGGGGTTAACAATCTTATTTCAATCCAACATATAAATATCATTCACTTAGTTCAGGGGAAAAAGCCAGCACCCTAACTTCAGAGCAAATACAAATTACAAACATACTTATTATTGACAAGGGACTTGAACTTCATCTTGAGTGGGTCAGAAAAGGCTAAATATGGGAATTGGTAGAATTCCTTTGGAGTCAGGGCTGCTCTCATCAGTTCATCATGTCCTCTAGCTACCTTTATCTGTATTTTCTTGGTTGTCCTATGGGCACAGGGCACAGGTCAGATCAGCCTGTGTCAGCAGGATGCAACAGTTTCTGAACAATTGCAGTCACCAGAACCCAGTTATCTAGGTCGTGAAAATCCCCAACTGTATATGCCCTCCTTTAACACATCACTACCTATGACCCATTAACCACTCCGTGGTTTGGTCGCTGTCAGCCATTCCCTTGGAAACGGTGGCCATCATCTGCTGTGGGGGGTGGGGGGTGGGGGAGACTTATATCTCGCCCTCTTTATGGTTTCCTATTTTCAAGTCTGTCAGCTCAGTGCCATTGGGTGAGGAGGAGGTTTAGTTGCTTACAAAAAGTCGGGCTTACTGGCCCTTACCAGGGTATTGGAGCCTAGCCTGGTGAAAAGAGGTCAGATTTGGCACTTCACTTTGATTTCTGCCCTTCTTCTGGGAAGGCTCTTCTTTCTGTTATTGGGTATCTATGGAGACCAAGGTCATAGGAGCTGGCTCATTGTTTCAGCCCACTACCTAATCTCAGAGCATTAAACAGGCTTATCTTTTTCCATTGTACCTCCTGTGTCTTCAGAAAGACAAAGGGCTAGCTCAGTTGCATTTGAGTCTTTCCAGATCTGGTGGATGCTGATGGCTGAATGGCCGGTGAGATGGCAGGGGATGAGCCTGACAGCCCTTTTGTCTGTGTACCACTGTGGCTCAGTCAGCAAACGGGTGAAGCCCAAGATCAGGCAGAGCATGAGCTGCTTAGGGGTGAAAGGCATGGGCTCTTCTATGCCTAGAGTATTCTCCCTCCTATATTATAAAGGCAGAATTTATGATTTCAAAGAGAATCATATATATGCCCGAACAGTTCAGAACAACAGGATATAAGGAATTCTCTAAGCAGAAGGCAGAAGAATTAAAGCATTTATTCAAGCTCTAAAGTAGCAGACCCACGAACCAGTGTCCCCATTTTAATATCCTGGTCAAAAGCTTCCAGGCCCAATAACTCCGCCTCACAAGAGTAACCAGGAGGTTACAGAAAAACATGATGGCATTAAACCAAATCATATTCGTGCTTCCCCCTTCCGGTAAGAAGATTACCCCCTGGCCTCAAGCCCTAGCTCAGCACTCCCCAGTCCACACGCGGGTCAGCCCTGCTACCAGCAGCTCCTGCTTCTTCAGCTCCTTTGGCTTCGGCTTTGTCTTCAGCTTCCTCTGTAGCTGTCACTCTGTCACTGTTACTGGCTCCAACAAGTCTCAATCTCCAAGCTGTGTTCTCTCCTCTTATAGAGTTTTAGACATCATCAAGTATCATCTGAATGACCAGAACTTAGGCTCCTGTGATTGGTTCTTGAGTTAGCACCTCCCCTTAGTTAGCCCCACCTTGGGCCCCACCTTAGTTGCCAATCCACACCCACATAGGTTTTACAGATAATGGGGGTCTGGGCCTGGGGCTTAGCACCTAGTAAGACTCAATGAAATACACTGAATTACTCAAATGAAACAAAAGCCAAACTCTTCAAGGGCACTTGGGTGAACTAAGTGCTAAGAGCCCATTTTGCTTGCCAACACACCTCCCAACCCCTGCCTATTAAATACGCAACTTCCTTTAAGACTTTCCTCAAACATCACCTCCTCCAGGAGGTTGCTCTGCTCCTACCCTTGGCTGGGGGTGGGGTGGGGGTGGGGTTCCCTGTTTTCAGTCTAGAATTCTTAGTTTTTGTGTGGATTCCTTAGGCAGTCTGGTGAAGGCTATGAGCATCTTTCTCAGAAAAATGTGTTTGAGTGGATAAATTACAATATAGAGAATTGTGAAGGAAAACAATTATACTGAAATACAGTTTTATATATATATATATACATATATCACATATACTTGTATATATATAATGCATATACTTAGTCTGTCAGTTAATAAAGATTTATTAAGTGCCTACTACATGCCAGGCTCTGGGCTAAGCACTGGGGATACAAAGAAAGACCAAGTATAGTCCCTGCCCTCAAGAAGCTCACCATCTGAAGTGTGACAACATGCAAATAACTGTATAAGCAAGCTACAATTGAAGAGAAAGTTCTCGAATGAAGAGGGATCAGGGAAGGCTTCCTGGAGAAGGGGGGCTTTAGGTAAGACTTGAAGGGAAGCCAGGAGGCAGGCAATGTCACAGCTCCTAGGGTAAGCACCCTTCTCTAAGGCTACCTTTGATTTATTCTGTATTTATCTCATAGGTTCTGCTTTTTTTTAATAAGTTGTCTCCCCTATTAGATTGGGGGCTTCTTGAGTAGGGGTTGTTGTTTTTTCTTTGTTTCCCCAGAGGTTAAAGGCACATAGCAAGCACTTAATAAATTCATGCTGATTGGCAGATGATTGGATTTCCTGGCTGTGTGTCCCTGGCAAGGCACTTGACTTTTTAATTTCCCTGGGTAACTCTCCAGACCATCAGGTGCTGATCTTTGTTAATAGAGGCCTTTCCTCCTTAATCCTTAAGGGAGATCCTTACTACATCTTCATTAACACCACAGATGCAGACCCAATCCCCTCTACATCTCCCCTCCCTCATTAGAATAACACAATGTACTAGGAACTGGGAATGCAACCACAAAATGAAAAATAGTTTTTGACCTCCAGAAGCTTACATTCTAAAGGGAGGAAATATTTACATAACCAGTACATTTGTATAGACAAAAATAAATACAATATTACTAAAAACAAACGAAATTCCTAAATCCAGTGTCACCGGGATAGGGGAGGATCATTAATATTTGGAAGGACTAGAAGAATCATGAAGTACTAGAGAACTTTCAGGGGAAGGATGCGTGCTCCACAATACAGGAGACCTGGGACAAAGCCCCCTCTATCACCCTTACTTATGACTGTTTAATAAGATGCCTTTCTCCTGATAATCCAATCAGCACTGGATTCGAAAAAATCATCTTTAATACTCTGCTAATTCAGCAGGTATCACAAGGGACTCTTAACTTTCTTTTTTTAAAAAAATATTTTATTTTTTCCAGTTATATGAAAAACAATTTTTACCACTTGCTTTTTAAAATTTTGAGTTCCAAAGTCTTTCCCTCCCTCCTTCCCTCCTTAAGAAGGCAAGCAATTTGACATAAGTTATGTCTGGCCTTCGATCCGCTCTCACCCCAGGAAGACAGACATTTCCTGCAAATGTTCTAAGTTGTCTTGTGCTTGAAAGTCATTTCATTGCATCCTTCCGTTGGTTCTGCCACTCCAGAGCTCATTTTGAGGCATTATTTTAAATTGGAGGGGAATTGGGGAGAACTCAGGCCAGTCCCTGCCTCTACTCTTCTAGAATGGTTCCATCCCTGTAGAATTGATCTTAGAGTTTCAACTCACATTTGCCGGCTATTTCCAATTCACTATTGGGCACTGAAGAGGAGAAAGATCCTGTTGTAGTAGATGACACTTGATTGGTGTTTTAAAAAAGCTAGGGATTCCAAGGGGAGGAGGTGAGAGTGTAAATAACATTCTTAAGATATGGATTCAAATGTGGGACCCTTGGGTCAAAGGCCTTTGACATTGTTTAAATTTTTTAAAATTATACAATATTTTCCCAAACAGGCCACACCTATTTGCAGCTTCACCAGCAGTGTGGGGTGCACTGTGGAAAATGATAGGAGGATGAAGGGGAAGCTCTTGAGGCATCAGGTACGATAAGGGGGGATTAGAGCCCTCAGGGGAGGATATGCCACCTTGGCAGGAAGCAGGCTGGTGGCAGGCTAAAGTGGAGGTCACCTAGAACAAGTCAAGGCCTTGGGGTATTACCCCATTTGGCACTGACCCGGCCTTCGCTTTCACTATACCATGGGTGACTTCACGTCAGCTGCCATCATATTGGGGAAGAGGCAGCCCAATCCCCAGGAAACCAATCTTGTGACCTCGAGTTGCAGCCAAAGTTAACTAGGTGTCCTAGTCCCCTGTGGGGAAGCAGGGGTGTGACTCATCATCTTCCTTGACTCCAGGATGTGGCTGACAATGTGCCCCAGGAGAGAATTTGACAACCATCAAGTGTAGAAGCCCAGGGGTAGTCAGAGAACCACGAGGTGAAGAAAGACTGCCAAGAGAAGGAAGCATGCGCCCAGATGCTAGGTGTCCTGGGGCAAAACTCTATTTGCCCATCTTTAGTTATGGCTTTATTTAATAGTATACCTGTTTCCTCACAGTCTACCCAGCATCGAATTTTATTATCATCTTTAACATTCAGCCACTTTATCAGGTATAATGTAGGATCTTAGAGTTTTAATAAATATTGACTGGATGTTTCCAATTTCCCACTGGGCACTGATGAGAAGACAGAGAGGGAAAAACCTTAGTCTATTCCCTGAAGAGGCTCATGGTCTAGTAAGGGAGAAAGAATCCACATACAGAAAGCAAAGGATGAGACAGGTCATTGTAACAGGAAAGAAAAGAGATTTTTTTTTTTTACTGTCTAATATTTTTCCGACTCAAGCAGGAACCACAACCCCCTCCCCTGGAGACACCTGCTAAGCATCAGCAGAGGAGAAATTGGTTTTGGATGGAATTTGTAATTTTGGGCTTGGGGACTTCCTGGTTTCATTTGTATCAAACATTACAACCTCCTACATGAAGCTGGAATACAAAGTATAGACGCTGGGGGAAAAAATCAAACCAGAAAGCAGTGATGTTGGCTGCAAGCCAAGAGGCTAAATGGGCTCTCCAGTTGGGTGTCTTCTTTACCTCACTGTATTCTTTCCATTTTACAGATGAAACAAACTGATTTTGACAGGTTAAGTAATTGGCTTACGGTCACCTGACTAGTAAGTGTTACAGACAGGATTTGAACTCAAGCCTCGTTGACTTCAAGCTGAGCACTCTATCTACCATCTACTAAAAGTCATGACTTCTTGAAAATGATAAACTAAAGAAAAAAGGGGGTTTCCGTTGCTTATTGGCTGTGTGACATTGGGCAAGTCAGAGAGTCAAGAGGCATTTCTTAACCACTTAATGTGTATCAGGCACTGTGCTAAGCTAAACCATCCTCTACAAGAAGCCTTTCTTTATCCTCTTTAATGCTAGTGTTTTCCTTCTGTTGGTTATGTCTTGTTCATTCTATTTATAGCTTCTTTGTACATAATTGTTTCCTTGATTGAAATGATAACTCCCTAAGGGCAGGGCATTTTGATTCTGGAGAATTAGAAGGATAATAAGTAGCTTAGAAAAAAAGTGGCAAAACTTACCCAAGTAACAGACTTCCAGAAAACTAGAATAGACCAAACAGAAATCAATGACTCCATAAGACAGCAAGACATATTATAAAATGATCAAAAGACTGAAAATAGAAGAAATGTAAGATATTTGATATAAAAATACAACCTGAAAAGCAGGTCAAGGAGAGATAATTTGAGAATATTCATACTCCCTGAAAACCACAATTAAAAAAAAAAGCCTGAACACTATAGTTCAAAAAATCCTAAATGAAAACTAACAAGATCTTTTGGAACCAGAGGGCAAAGTAAAGATAAAAAGAATACACTTAACACTTCCTGAAACACCAAAAGGAACAGTCCTAGGAATGTCACTGCCAAAGCCCAGAGGTCTCACATCAAAGAAAAGTATTGTAAGCATCCAGGAAGAAACTAGGAAATTCAAATATCATGGAACTACAGTCAGAATTGCACAAGATCTGACAGCTTTTACAAAAAAAAAACCAAAAAAACCAACAAAACAAAACAAAACAAACAAAAAAAACCCCAGAGGAGATCTTGGAATACAATATTCCAAAGGCAAAATATACCAGACTAAAATCCTGAATAATTTACCCTGAAAAGCTGAGTAAATTCCTACAGATTATAGATGTCTGATGGGATAGAAGACTTTGAAGCATTTTTGGTGAAAGGACTATAGCTGAATGGGAATTTTGAAGTATGGGAAAAGAGAAATAAAAGGAATACACAAGTGTAAAAAATAGGAAGAAGGGAGCAGGACTTGCTATTCCTCGTAACTGGGGTGTGTGAGAAGAAGAATATACAATGAGGAAGGAGGAGAGGGAATAATTACAAGCAAGGCAAATTTTCTTAACCTGAAGGGGGGATTAAAATTGGGGGCAGGGAAGAGGAGATAGGAGTGTTCCTTAGGTTGCCTCTTATAGCTGAACAAATTGTATATGAATGTAATAGATTATTGTTAGGCTGCAAAAAATGATGAAAGGGACAGTTTCAGAGAATCCTGAACTGATAGCGCGTGAAATGAACAGAACCAGGTGAAAAATGCACTCAAGGACAACAACATTGTAACAAGAAAGCAATGGGAAGGCTGAAAAACTCTGATCATGTTTTCAGAGGACCAAGGGGCAAAGAGAAACATTTCTAGATGTGGCCACTCTGTGGATTTTTTTTTGTTTGTTTGACTTTATTTATTTGTTATGTGGGTGTTTTTCCCCCTCTAACTTTCTCTCCATTAACTGGGAGGGGAGTGTTCAGGTTGTGTATGGGGGAGGGGAAGGAGGTTAGCAATGGTGACACCAGAAAAAAGAAGGGCATGGAAATATTTTCTTTAAATGAACAGAAGAGAGGAGGAGGAAGTTCAGGAGGAGGCACAGACAAGTAGACTTTTGAAAGTAACTTGTGGAATTATTTACTTTGAAAAAGGAAATTTGTATGACATGAAGAGCCACTGTTGTAGAAAGGATCCTTTTTTGGGGTTCTGCGGGTTTGGAAATACTCTTTTTTGTGATGTTTAAGTTCAGAATTTCTTAAAATGCTAAGCAGAGGAGTTTATATTTGATCATGGAAATAATAGGGAATCCTATGATTTCAGTGTGCTGGGGAACAACAGTCAGACCTATGCTTGAGCAAAATCACATTGGTAGCTGTGTAGAGGCAGGGAGGCAGGGAGGCCATTTAGGAGTCAAGACATAATGAAGGACTGGACTAGAGGTGTGGGTGTGTGAGTAGAAAGAAGGGAACCTATGTAAGAGAGATAGTGAAAGCAGAAATAACAGATTGGATGTGTGGCATGGGAGAGAGGAAGGAGTCTAGAATGGGTCTGAGTTATTTGAGTCTAGGTGACCGGAAGAATGCTGATACAGGAATAAGGAAGTTCAGGAGGAGGGAAGCTGGTAGGGGAAGTAAGGGAAGAAAGGGAGAAATAGGCAAATCATTCAAACTCCCTGGGGTTCTGAAAAATGACAGGGTTGGGTGGGATGAGCTCTAACACTCCTGATTCCTCTCCTTCTGCTTTTCTGTTTCCTTCTCTTTCTCCTCCTTCTCCTTCTGCTCCTCTATTTCCTTTTCTTCCTTCCCATCTTTCTCCTTTTCCTCTTTCTCTTTCTCCTCCCTCTTCTCCTTCTTTTCTGTTTCTTTCATCTTTTCCTTCTGCTTCTCTATTTCCTTTTCCCCTTTCCCCTCTTTCTCCTTCTCTCTCTTTTCCTTCTTTTCTATTTTCTTTTCCTCCTCCTCTTTCTCCTTCCTCTTCTCCTCTTTCTCTTCTACTTCTTCTCTTCTTTTTCTTTCTCCTTCTGCTTCTCTATTTCCTCCTCCTCCTTCTCCATCTCCATCTCCTTCTCCCTATGCCCTGATGCTCACTACTTTTCCCAGCTCCCACTCCTAACAGTCTACTTGGTGGTGTTGAGGCTTAGAAAGTTCTCTGCTAAATGTCTCTATCTGGACTTCAAGCTCTCTGAGAGCAGGAGCCCTGTGCTACATTGGCAGAGGGCAGAGAACTGCAGAAAAATCACAGGGCATCTTTGGTTCTTCCTAACTCCAAATGCTCCATCCTTTCCCACAAACCACTTTCTTTCTCCTTTGTCATCACTGCAATAAGGCATCCAAAAAAGGTACCACAATCTTGGGCTGCATCATCCTGGGGCATGGCTCTGTGGCTGGAAAGGACCTGAGAGGCCTTTTCATTGAACTCTTTCATATTTCAGAAAAGTTAACTGAGGCCCAGGGAGGTTATTCAACTATCCTAAGGTCACATAGGTGGTGTAATAGGTAAGATTTGAACCCAGGGGCTCTTCCTCTTGAGCTGAGGCACTCTCTTCCCTTCCTCCCTTAAGAACAGCTTCCAGGAGTAAAGGTGATGGGTACTCCGTCCTCTGCCCTGGTGAGAGTTTATCTGGAAAATGCCTTTCAGTTCTGTGTGGCACAATTTAAGAAGGATGTTGACAAGGGGGAGAACAACCCGAGTCCAAGTCATCTGAGGATCATTGTAAGGTATTGAGGATGTTCAGTCTGGGAAGACTCAGGGGGCGCACTCGAGCTATCTTCAAGTATTTGGAGGGCAGTTGTGCAGATGAGGGATCAGCTTTGTTCTGCCTGGTCTGAAAGCAGAGCCAGGCACCATGGGGGGAAGTTAGAAAGAAGCCAGTTGAGGCTCCAGCTGAGGCTGGAGGTCAGAACAACTCTCTGTAAGCACTACAGCCCTCCCCAAGCATTCTCAGCTGCCTTAGGAGGTGAGGGCTCCCTCTCCTTGGAGGTTTTCAGGGAATCTCTGGACAGCTACTCTTAGGGGAGCTTGTAAAGCTAGCCCAGCTGGCCTCTGTGCCTCCTTCCAGCTCATCACCATATTCACCTCTAGTTCCCTGGGAGGCCTTGATGGGAGCCAGGAATGTTTTGGGGAAATTCCCTCAATGGCCCCCTCCTGTTGCCTTCGCTGCTGACTCAGATGGCTTGTATGCTGTGGTCTTGGAGCTGACTTGGTGACAACTTGTGAAAGTCCTATCAGGAAATGGGTTTATTTTTCAGACTTGCCTAATAGACAGTGGGTGGGGAACCGTTTAGTCCCCAGTTCTTAGCACACAGGCCCTAGGGGGGGTCAACCTCCCTGGTCCCCCAGCCTTGGAACCTGTCCCTGAAGGGGTGCCCTGAGCTGGGCCTCGACGGAGGTGGGTGGACACCTCTCTCCTGGATGACTTAAGGAACACACCCCATTAGGGACACTTTAGAAGAGCTATCGTCCAGGACTTACCTGAAATCTTCAGGAATCATTGGGAATTATTAGACCTCCATCCTCACATGGAAAACATAGAATCATAGAATCTGAGCTAGAAAGGACCTGACAGAGCATTGCCTAAGTTTCTTTATTTGTGAAAGACGGGGTTAGACTAGATGACCTTTGAGGTCCCTTCTAGAGCTGAGATCAGGAAGATCTGATTTCAAATCCTACCTCAGACACTTACTAGCTGCGTGACCCTGGGCAAGTCACTTAACTTCCGTTTGCCTCAGTTTCCCTATATGTAAAATGAGGATTAAAATAGCACCTACTTCTTGGGGTTATGAGGAAAAATAAGATCATTTTAATAAGTACTATAGAAATACTAACTATTCTAACCCTTCATATGACAGCTGAGGAGAATGAAGTCCAGGGCAGGGTAGTAAGGTGCCCCAGGTAGTGAGGACCAGAGCCAGGAATGAAATCTGGGTCTTCCCATTCCAGGTCTAAGGCTCTAAGCCCTGCCCTTCCATCCATCCCTCAATGACAATGTTCCTCTTCAGAAAAGTGTGTACATATGGCCCCATACCGAAGGATGAATTGTTCTGGGTTCCTAGCAGTCCATGGGCTTTGCCCATCTAATCCAAAAATGTTTAGGATAGACTTGGTCTCTTTAAGAGAAGGGTTGAAACAAATCCTTACTTTTCTACTGTCTTTTCCCCACTTTTTATTCTGAACTTAACAAACATCAATAAAATGAGCGCTTTTAGACACATGGTCAAACAGAAAGAGAGGGCTGTATGCAGAACTGAATCTCTCACGCCCAGCCTGCCTTTCTTGACTTTTCTATCATAAAACATCATTAAACTATTATAGTTGGACCATGAGCAAGCTGAACTTAAGAGCTTCTGACACATTGGGTCTTTCTGTGGTTATTTGGTGCAACTCAGCAAACATCAATTAAGTGCCTACTAAGTGAAAGGCACTAGTCATGTAAGAGGGCACAGGGATGGGCAGCAATGGGTACCCACAAACTAGCCAGTTCAGTTCAATTCAATTCAATCAACATTCATTGAGCTCCTGCTCTGTGAGAGAGACAGAGAAAGTGAGAGACAGACAGAGAGGCAAAGAGAGAGAAAGTAGGGAAAGAAGAAGAAGAAGAAGAAACAGAAAAAGGAGGAGGAAGAGGAGAAGGAGGAGAAGAAGAAAAGAAGGAGGAAGAAGAGGAAGAAGTGGAATAAGAAGAAAAAGAAGAAGAGGAGGAGGAGGAAGAATAAGAGGGAGAAGCGGAACAAGCAGAAACAGAAGAAGAAGAAGAAGAAGAAGAAGAAGAAGAAGAAGAAGAAGAAGAAGAAGAAGAAAAAGCAGCAGAAGAAGAAACAGAAGGAGGAGGAGGAGAAGAAGAAGAAGGGGAGAAGGAGGAAGAAGAGGAAGAGGAAGGGGAGGGGGGAGGAGGGAGGGGAAAGGGGAGGGGAGGGGAGGAGGAATATGTCCAAGACCATGTCAATGTTCTCTCCTGACTCCTCAAATGATCATGTGTTATGTGTATTCATGTTGTATCCCCCTAGTAGAATGTAAACTCTCTGAGGGCAGGGACTACTTTGTTTTTTGTCATTCTATCTCCAGTGCCTAGCATACAGTGGAAACTTAATAAAGATTTGTTGAGTTGAATTGAATTGGCCCATCTGTGGGTGCCCAGTGAATATCGGTTTCCACTTTTCTATTTCCATCTCCCCATATCCTTGTGTTTCCACAATCCAGCTAGCAGCTGCTGTGGGGGTGTAAGATCCACCAACAGCCAGCACCTAGAAAGCTGCCAGCATGCTGCAAAAGCACAGGTTCTTTTGATCTGCTTTAATAAGGAAAGCTATGTTAAGGGGTTGACAAGCTTACTTTAATTCAGCATACAAATATCATTCACTTAGTTCAGGGGAAAAGACCACCACACTGAACTTCAGAGCAAAATACAAACAAATTACAAACATCAACAGACAGACCTTGTCTGATTTAAATCCCAATACATAGTTACCAGAGTTTAACAAAGTCTCAGCATCTGGGTTACAAGCTGGAGGGCTCCTAGCTATAGCTGCCCAGAGTCTCAGCCTCAGCACCACCAGGAGTGAGAGCCCTTGTGCAAATGGCTCTGTCTTGTCTTCTTATAGGGCTTCAGACATCATCAAACCTCATCTGAATGCCCAGAACTTAGGCTGCTGTGATTGGCTCTTGAGTTAGCCTCTCCCCTTAGGACCTTGGGAGGTTCACATCCACATAGGTTAGGCTAACACCTAATAGAGGTTAGAGCCTGGGGCTTAGCACTTAGTAAGACTCAATGAAATACACTGAATTACTCAAAGAAAACAAAAGCCAAACTCTTCAAGGGCACTTGTTAAACTAAATGCTAAGAACCCATTTTGCTTACCAACACACCTTGTGCATGGTAAGGAGGGCCAGGATGCTTAGGTGCCTAGGACAGTGTGTCCCATGTAGAGAAGTTGAGGGGATCATTGCTGGGAGAATTCTGATAAAGTGGAATGGAGGCTCCTTGGAGAGGCTGGTTCTGTGCAGCTGATCACATGGTGCTTGGGAGTCTCTGGGCTTGGCCATGGAGGTGAGCAGAAGGCCTCAGCTGGCTTCCGCCACCTCCTTCAGGTGCCCTGCATGGCTGAGGCTCCTTTCTCACAGAATCTGGTGAGAGACAAAGCTATGAGATGTTGTGACCTGTGAAAGGGTCTCAATCTTCAGCCCCTGTTATTTGTTATTTTCCATTTTTAGGTGAAGCAAACTGGCTCCTCCAGCCTTTGAGTTTGACTACACACTGCCCTTTCACTGGGCATACAGTAGATGCTTCATAAATGCTTGTTAGATTAGAAAGGATAATACAAGGTAGTATTGCAGATGGATAGTTGGGTGGGGCAATACACTGGGACCCACTGGATATGAAAAGACCCAGAAGAAGGAAGGCCTCCAACAGACTGAGGGAAATTTGCAGGAGGACAAGGACAGGAGAGGCACAGGATGAGACATCACAGAGGGGTTACAATCTGCACCTGTGGAGAGACTGTCCCAACCTTTGGACTTGTGGATCCAGTGAATTGTAAGGGCATGATGAGGCCAAAAAGGAAAGAACCAGACAAAGGATAATTTGGGGAGGGAAAGAATACTCTTCCAGGCCCCAGACAAGGTCAGGGCTGGGTCTCTGCTCTTGGTCTTGTCACCTTAAAGAGAAAAGCGGCTCTTGCTGTGTGCCCAGTTCTGGGTCCTACAAGATTCCATGGGGGAACAGGGGAAGAGAAGCCACAGCCACTGTCCTCAGCTGGGAAGAAACAAGTCCTCATTTCTTCAGGCCTTTGAACGTGGGGAGCCCTGGGCTTCTGTTTGGGGAGATTCTGGGGCCTTCTGTCATGTAGATTAGTCTGAAAGAGGACTTGGCATTTGGGTAGATAATGAGAATACAAAATGACCCAAGACTGGCACAGGAGACAGGGGAGCAGACAAAGCTAGGTGTGATTAAACCTACCTCCTCAGACTCTAAAGCCAGGGTCACCACACTGACTCAGGAACCCAAGGTGGGGGTTCTCCTCCACATCACCCCAGCTCCTCCCCTCCTCCAGAAGTCGGCCGGTCTTCACTGGCTTTCTCTTGGGCCAAGGCTGCCATGAGGTCCTCTGCTACCCTCAGGTGGTGATATCATGGTTGTTCTGGGTACCCCCAGCTCCTGTCCAGTACCATCATTTTACACACAGGGAAACTGAGGCCCATCCCGTTAACAGCAGCACACACAATCATCTACAGCAGTAAGCATTTCTCAGATGTGTTTATGTGGTTATGCTCAGCACCAGGGACAGAAAGGACATGACCCATACCCTCATGGCTTGTTTCAGTTGTTCTTCAACCTTTGTTCTTGAAGAGTACCATCGACAGCAGGAGCGTGACATCTCGACTTGCCTGTGAATTGGATTTGAGTGAGCCACAAAGTCAGCAGCCCTGCTCTCTCCTCCAAAGCCATCGGTTGGGTTTAGGATTTTACATATAAAATTGCATCGATGTTATAAAGAAGTGGCATGTCATAATTGAAGTGTTCTTAAGTTTCCAGGGAATTATGGGTTCTTAAATTTGACATTCATATGGCTCTATTGTCAGTGTGCCCAGAATCATGAGGCTTGTGTGGGTTTTCATCAAAAGAAAATTTAGGAGAGAGCACTAAATATACCGAGATATGTTTTACACAAGATTTTCATAGAATCACCTAGGACTCCACAGGTGATTTGAAGGCAGAGAAGTGAACCCACTGGAAAGAAAGCTCTCCAGAGCTACCCAAGGAGGAGTATTATTCTGGAATGTCCAGGGGAAGATGTTTCCAGGAAACAGACAACTTTCTATATCACCTGCTCTTTGTCATCTGCCCTACCTTGAAGTTGTCATGTTCTTGCTACCTGGGGAGGAGCACCTCTTCTGCTGAGGTGTACCTGTCTGGATTGTCTTAGAGTTACCTATAAAAGCTGGCCCCACCTTGAAGCTGTGGCTGATCTTCAGCAATGGCCCTTCAGTGGGTGGCTACCCAGATGTACTTACAATAAAATCCTTTTAATTCTCTTTGGCCTGAGTTTTGCCTCATTAATCAGGGCAAAAGCTCAAAGGAAGAATTTTCCTTTCAACATGATGGCAATGTTTCCCAGCTTTTGTTCAATTGGCCGGGTCAGGTCTCCAAAGGGCAGTTCCTACTTCTCTCAGACAACATGGCAAAGCAAATTAATATACAATCTTCTCATAAGAACCTGGTTCACTCCTTCCCACAAGTGCACCCAGCCCCCATGGGAGGAGGAGCCTTCAATTTAGACCATAAGTGAGGCACACATGTGAGAAACTGATGACAAGGTTTAACACACATCACCTGTTCTGGAAATCCCTTTCAGAGAAGACCTTGTGCGGCATCTCTGTTGTTGTTGTTTGTCCTTCTTTCTGGAAGAGGACCAATGGCATCGTGAACGTGACATCTTGACTTGCTCGTGAGTTGGATCTGAGTGAGGCAGAGCTGAGCAAAGTCGTCAACCTTGATGTCTGTGCCAGAGTTCCATGGAACTTGCAATCTGGCTGGGGAGAGATGTCACAGACACACAGAAAATAAATAATAATGCAAAGTGGCCCATACCTGATTCCAAATAAGGGGTTGGGGGAGCTGGAAGAGATCCTTTCTAAAGTTTTCCAGCACCTAATCCTATGAATCTAAGTGCTGTTTATATCACTGAGAGCTGGGGTAGTCAGAGAAGGCTTCTGGCAGGAGGCAGGCTTTGAGCTGGGTTTTGAAGGAAGAACTGGAAAGACTTAGACCAAGAAGGGCAGGCAGGGATCCTAGTAGAAGAAGCGGTCCAGAGGCAGAGTTTTTTTCTATTTTTCTGCTATTTTGCTGTTAGGTCTAAGTTTGTCTCTTTGCCACTACTATCTATTGAGAAAGAAGGCAATCAACTGAGCATTTATTAAGCACCTACTATGTGTCAGCATCATGTTGGGTTCTGGGGATACACAAACAAAGATAAAAAGTCCCTGACCTCAAGGAGCTTGTACTCTGTCAAGGAAGATACTATACACACACTCTCACACACATACATATACATACATATATGTATATGTATGTACGCATATATATGAATATACAAGATCTATGCAAAATAAATTTGAAGAATTGGAGGGGAGGGCTGACATCTGGAGGGAAGAGATCAAGAAAGGCCTTATGAGGCTACAAAATGCGTTCTCTCTCCTCATCTCTCTTTTCTCTCTTTTCTCATGTCTCTCTTTTCTCATCCTTTTATCTCTTTTCTCATCTCTCTTTCTCTTTTTTCTCATCTCCTTTCTCTCTTTTTCATCTCTCTCTCCTCATCTCTCTTTCTCTCCCTTTTCTTATCTCTCTTTTCTCATCTCTCTCTTTTCTCATCTTTTTCTCATCTCTGCTTTTCTCTCTTTTCTCATGTCTCTCTTTTCTCATCCTTTTATCTCTTTTCTCATCTCTCTTTCTCTTTTTTCTCATCTCCTTTCTCTCTTTTTCATCTCTCTCTTCTCATCTCTCTTTTTCTCTTTTCTCATGTCTCTTTCTCTCTCTTTTCTCACCTCTCTTTCTATTTTCTTATCTTTCTCTTTTCTCATCTTTCTCTTTTCTTATGTCTCTTTCTCTTTTCTCATCCTTTTATCTCTTTTCTCATCACTCTCTTTTTCTCTCTTTCCTCATCTCTTTTTCTCTCTCCTTTCTCATTACTCTCTCTCTCTCTCTCTCTCTCTCTCTCCCTTCCCATCTTTGTCTTTGTCTCCTTTCCTACCTCTCATTCCTAAACCAGCTTTCTCCTTTGGGCAGACACAGTTCTAGGAATACATTTGCCACCAGAGGGCAGAATAAGCCACTGTTTAGAGAGCAAGGATGAGTCGATATAAAGTCTTCCAGTTAATGCAGAGGGCATCCAATCCAAGCTCCCTCCTGACTTGAAAATCCCTTCTTTAGCGCCCCTGGTGGTCGGTCATCCATACTCTACTTGAATACTTCTAGCAACAACACCACCTTACAGCAGAAGCCATCTCATTCCTGGACAATGCCATTTCAATTCATCTTAATAAGGAAAGCTTGGGTTCAAATCCATGACACAAAACCTCAGACTCTTACAGCTGTGTGATCCTGGGCAAATCACTTAACTTCTGTTTGCCTCAGTTTCCTCATCTGTATAATGGGGATAATAGCACCCACTTCCCAGGATTATTGTAAGGACCAAATGAGATAACAATTGTAAAGCACTTAGCACTGTGCCTGGCACATAGCAAGCCCTGTGTACTATATAATTATATAAACCACATACTTCATTTATTTATAATATTTAATAATATATGAGCTATATAATTGCTATTTATTAATATTACACAGTGCAGCTAGTTGGGGTAGTGGGTAGCATCTAGGCCTGGAGTCAAGAAGAATTCTCTTCTTGAGTTCAAATCTGGTTACTAGCTGTGTGATCCTGGGCAAGTCATTTAACCCTGTTGGCCTCAGTTTCCTCATCTGTAAAATGAGCTGGAGAAGGAAATGGCAAAACACTCTAGTATCTTTGCCAAAAAAACCCCAAATGGGGGTCACAAAAATCAGGTGCAACCGAAAAATGACTGAAAGACAAAAACAAAAATTAATACTATTATTATTATATTTAATTATAACAGTTTACTAAGGGATATTCCCAACTCCTAGTCCAGTATTCTGTGCAAAGTAGATGCTTAGTAAATACTTGTTGAGGTAAATGGAATTTATTAAAGTCCTCATTTTCAAAAGCGGGGGTGGGGTGGGGTGGGAGTGGGGCAGAAGGGAGGCTGTAAGACTTAAGAAAGGACCTGAGACTGACACACTGCCCACAGACACAAGTTGCCTTGAGTGGCTGGCTTGAATTTTTATGGTTTACAGAATAGTTTCAGTTGCTTACAAGAACTCTGTGATGAGTAAGGCAAACATTATTTTCTCCATTTTACACATGGAGAAACCGAGGTCAGGAAAGGTTAATGACTTGCCCAGGGTCACACAGCTAATAGGTAGCAGAGCCAGGGTCAGAAGCCAAGTGTTCTGACTCCACTGGCAGGATTCTTTCACCCTAAATGCGCTCACTCTATGCACATCTCCAATGTTTGGCCATCAGCTGTCTGCTGGTCTGCTCCACAATTTCCAACTAACCTGAGTGGGTTGTCTTTCTTCATTAGCATGTAAGCTCCTCGAGGGCAGAGATAGTCTTATTTGCTTGCATTTGAATCCTCAGTACTTAGCACAGTGCCGGGCATACAGTAAGTACTTAATGATTGCTTTATCTATGGGTCTATCTATAGATGAGAAAACAGAGGCACAGAGGGTTATGTGACTCGCCCAGAGTCACACAATAAGTATTGGAACCAGGAGTTGAGACTCAGTGTATTGTAGTGGACGAATCTTGGAGGCCTGACTTCAAATTCTGCTTCAGATAATTACAAGCCATGTGACCCTGGAGAAGGCACATGAACTCCCTGTACCTTGGTTTCCTCATCTGTAAAATAAGGCCTCTAAAGTCCCTTCTGTCTCTCAATCTATACTCCTAGGCTGGCCTCCTTCCTCTAGGTACAATGTGTTTTGCACTAAACCAAACTATCAATATAGTGGTAGGGAGGACAAATCTTATCATCCCATTTTCTGGATGAGGAAATGGGGACACAGAAAAGTTATATGATTTGCCCAAGATCACTCAGCCATTAAGAAAAGAAGCATGACATATATAACCAACATTAAATTGCTTCCTCTCTTAGTAAGGGGGGAGAGGGGAAGGGGAGGGAGAAAATTTGGAACTCCAAAATTTTAAATGTTAAAAATTTAATGTTAAAATTTGTCTTTACATGTAATTAGAAAAAAA
>CM053627.1:0-25694 GCA_028646595.1 Phalanger gymnotis | reverse complement strand
AAATCCTCTTAGCATTTGATCAATGAATATATAAATATAAATATGAAAATTTATGTAAATATGTAAGTGATAAATGAATATAAATAAAATCACAAAATTTGCTCAATAAAAAAAAGTGATCAAATTCCCATAGTTTATGACACAGAGACCCCACTGCAAGGCACAAGCTCTCAGGAAGTCAGGGAAAGAAAGGTTCTGTCTGCACTAAAATATTCATTGTAGTGCTTTTTCAGGGGGAGCAAAAAGGAAGTAGATGCAAAAGAGAAACAAACTAGATGCTCATCAACTGGAGAATGTCTAAACTATTGTGGTGCATGAATGTATTGCAATATTATTGTGTCATAAAAAACAGCAGATAAGAAGAATTCAGAGAAGCATGAGAATACATAGAGGAACTGAGACAGATTGAAGTAAGCACAACCAAGAAAACCACCATACACAGTGACTCGCTCAAATACCCCAATGGCCAGATCTGTGATCTCATCAATGTGGAAGTTCCTTCCAGCCATGTAGATCTCAAACCACCCATGTCTCTCTCTCTATCCTGTGTGACTTTTGCCTATATCCTCACATAAGTTCACCACAGAGGACCCATCCAGTATGGTGGAGTCCTTCCTTACTTTCTCCTGATATCTCAAGGGCACTTGTGGATTTTTCTGCCCATCCACCTAGCAGCCTTCTTCCTTACCATGTGGCCAGTTCATCTTCTCTTCTTATCATACAATTTCTCAGTGAGAAGTATAAGCAATGCAAATTATCCCAACAGAGGAGACCAAGAGAGTTCAGAAAGTGCACTGAGCAGCAAACATCTGACTTCCTTGACAAATGGAGAGGTAGCTGCCAAAAGTGCCTGGACAACAAATTAGTTTGTAAAATCTCATAATTTTGTCCTCTGTTTTTGCTAACAATGGTGGAACCATAACTTTGGGACCCTAAAATCCGTCAGTTGTGGAAACGTTTATAGATCAAGTAGAAATGGGGGAGGGCATCACCAGTTGTCTTGAGCTATATCTTGCCACTGGACTCCAATGACTCTGGAGGAGAAAGTGAGGCTGATGACTTTGCACAGCTCTGCCTCACAAATCCAATTAGCTTGAAAGTCAAGGCTTCACCCCCCTGATATCATTGGTTCTCTTTGAGAGCAAAGGACCAACAACAACAATCTGTGGGTAAAGAAGCTCACGAGAAAAAATTCAGTGTTCCTCTCTCAGTTAAACACAAAAGTTCAGTTTTCCTATCCACCACTTCGAACGGAAGAAAAACTCTGAACTAAGTTTAAAAGTGTGGTGCTGTCATAAAACACTTTAATTCAAAAGAAATTATCTCAGTACCAGCTGCAAATCACTTCATGTCAAGGAAACTTGTTATCTTCTAATCTATACCTTTAAGTTTCCTGATTCAATTCTAGGACATTTGGTGTTATATTTACCATTTGGAATCATGCCATTCCTGGAAATATTGTCTCTGTGTGTTTTTGTACAATTAGAGGAAATGCATTATCTGACATTAGTTATTTTTGTAAGATCCAGGTGGAAAGTATCAGCATTTTCAAGATGAAAAGACGGGTTGTTCCCAGCCCACATTTCAGGTGTTCAACCAATCACACTGTCCCCACCCCCATGATGCTGGCAGTCTTTTAACCATTTATATTGTTTCTCTCACTTACCAAGTTCTCTTCTTTATTCTATCCTTTTTTTTTTCTTGAATGAATATGTATACATATATTTGGCTGAAAAAAAATCATTCATAAATTAACATACTAAAATATACAAACACATGAATAAATAAGATGTTTTCTTTGGAAAGGCTTCCCTTGGCAGATTGCAGGTTTTCTTTTTCCCTTATCTTCATGGTAACAGCAATTAACAAAAGAAGACAGCACACAAGAGAAGGAAGTGCCCAATTCCGGGACCTGGGGGAGAAGTCAGACAGACAAGTCCCCAGAAGCAGAGCCAGGTGAGAAATGAGGAGGTGGCTGAGGTGAACTTCCTTGAGGTTTGGAATTCACAGCCCCACCCCATGCTGGTGAAGTGGGGATGTGGGAGCCAGGAGAAGGAAGGAGGTTTGGAAGAGCTTCTGTTGGGCGTGACTTAGGGAACCAATCAGAGAGCAGTTATCCATCAACAAAAAGACTGCCTGCCTTTAGTGAGAATCTACGCTAAGACTACTATGCAGTGAAGAAGAGTGAGGCCAGAAAGCCTCGAGAAAAGGGAGATTTAGAAATTCTTGGGCATCTCAAAAAATGTAAAAGAGCAATAAATTCCTTAGTTATTCAGAAGTCAAACAACAGACTAAAGGAAGTGAAAGGTGAAATGTGGATTCCAAAGAGACCTGAAATCAGGTGTTTTAAGAAGAGTGATAAAAAGTGAAATAGTGATTTTATGCCCAGGATAGAGAATTGGTCCCAAATATCAGAATCTCTGATAAAGTGAATACTGTGCTTATGACAGAAAGAAAAGAAAATGAAATGGAAGACCATCAGAGTTCAAGCTCATTAGCCACACACATGCTGTAGACATAGCAAGTTGGAAAAAGAGATGACCCCTTCCAAGCATCAGGGTATTTGTGGGGATTAAAGTCATTCAACCTACAAGAAAAGACACTAAGGCAGAGCTCTGAGCCAATGGCACTTTATTAAAGGACCCATGGTCCCCTCTAATAAGTGGACCTCATATCTTCCTCAGGATCTGAGGTTCACCCTTCTACTGGGACCTTGTTTTTATAGGATTTGATGCCAGATTTGTTACCTGGACATTCTACAGCAGCAATACAAAATAGAGAATTCCATTGGTTGACATATGACTCTTAAGCTAAAAGAAGCAAAAATGATGTGCACAGGGTCATGAGTTGGGTGAAGCAAGGAATATCTCCACTGACTAGGTGGTCCTAAGATGGATGGGCTGCTCCTCAGTTTAGGCAGGATATGGTACAAGCTATACATACACTACAAGAACATATGGTGGTGGGGTTGGGGATCAGAACTTTCCCAAACATGGCACCACCCATGCTTGGCTTGGATGTGGAATCTGAGCAAAACAGGATGGAGATATCTTTGTCAGTGTTCTTGTGGTTGTGCAAGTGAGTTCCACAGCTGATAAACAAGTAATGAACACTGCATTACAGTTCAAGGCCTAGAATCTATGTTCATATGTTACTTGTCATTGCTTGTTCTTAGACCTAGTATTTGGTGACTGACTAGATGAATATATCAAAATCACTAACAATCATGACCCCTTATAAAATCATAATGAACTGGCTAATGCTGTTTGAGTAGGGGTCCTCAATGAATCATTCCTGTCATTCTCAAATCTGGCCAGCCTCTCCTTCATATGGTCCATCAGTAGGCCTCTCAACTCATCTTCTTATTCTACCAAGTTTCTACAATTCTCTATGTGTGTTTATGTCATTTATTTCTCATAAAGAAACTAGCAACACTTTTTCTGATGAATTAGGTCAAACAAAACCCAAGTTAATTGAATATTGCTTTTTTTTTTTAAGCAATGAAGGAGCCCTCCCCTCCAGTATTGTTGTTGTTCAATCACGTTCAAGACTTTACAAACCACTTGGGGTTTTCCTGGACAAAGATACTGGAGTGGTTTGCCATTTCCTTCTCTAGTTCATTTTACAAATTAGGAAACTGAGGCAAGCAGGGCTAAGTGACTTGTCCAGGGTCACACAGCTAGTAACTTTTTGCCTATCATAATTACTTTTATTTCTAGATAATT
Organism: Phalanger gymnotis; assembly: GCA_028646595.1. Classification (NCBI taxonomy): domain Eukaryota; kingdom Metazoa; phylum Chordata; class Mammalia; order Diprotodontia; family Phalangeridae; genus Phalanger; species Phalanger gymnotis. The sequence goes on along the minus strand of CM053627.1, from coordinate 21,969 downwards.
AATTTTATAATTAAGGAATATATGTCATAGACAAATGAAAGCAGTCATAAAGCAAAAGCATAAATTGTTTTTGCTATGACATATCTCCAGAGTGACTTCAAGCCCTCAATGTAACAACAGATAACTCCCCTTCACTTGGCTAGGGACCATCTCCTATAGCTTTCCAGATTCCAGTAAATATCTCTTTAGAATCCTCTTCATGTTTTCATCCAGGTAAGACTTTATTTCAGCCATTCAGAAAACAAACCAGATGTTTTCTTTAAGTTGGTTCTCTTTTAAGTGATCACATTAAACATTTCACCCCTAGAATGCTGTGTACCTGCCATCTTCTCACAGACTTTTCACATAATTTTCTTCAGAACATAACAGTATTTGTTAGAAATTATTATAGTTTTTTATTACCGTTATAGATTTTTGACAGCAAAATCTAGCCATTAAACCCGAAGAGGCAGCCTTCGTCCATCGAAATGTAGCACAGAGAGGAGGCGGAGGTAGAGGCAGGGGCAGGGCCTACTCACAGATTGCATTTGTCCTTCGTTCTCGACGAGGACCATAACATTGGAGAAATGATGACATGACTTGCAGTTGACTTTGATTTGAGTGAGGGAGGGGTGTACCAGCCTCACTTTCTCCTCCAGCACACCCACACGAATGTTCCCACCCTCACACAGAAGCCCGTAGTCCTAGTGTCCACCCATGGGATGCTTCCACTGCCTCCACCAACCCCTATCCTTTCCAGGTTTCAGTCCTATACTATCCGAGACAGAACTCAGCGTTTGTTTCAGGGAGTAGTCACACACTAACAATCGTCAGCTAGAGGACAGAGGGGGCAGGAAGTGTCCCTCCCAGCCCAACTAAGGGGCAGATTGTTAGCAGAGGCTGGCAGGAGTATGTGTGGGTTGTGTTTCCCCGGTGGCTGTTGATTTCAAGGACCTGTAAACCTTACCGTGGCATTGGGGGTCATTCTTGTTCTGTAGCAGCTCCGGATGAAATGGTTCCAATGTGGGTGCTGGTGCCCCAAAGCAAGTGGGTGGAGTGTTAGAGGCCAGCAGGGCAGCCAAGCCCCTCTTCTGCTCCTGCTACAGCCCCACAGCCAAGAAGCAGTGAAGGTGCACTAAGAGGGTCTGACCTCACTTAGCTGGGCTGGCTTTGGAGCTGAGGCTACCAAGTCTGGTTTAGGTTCCGTGGGCATGTGTTAGAAATAATCATCAAAAAATTTCTCTTGGCCACAAGTGAATTTAGAAAAAAAGGATTTTTATGTCTTTATGTGGCAGGCGACTTGGCCTCTGCCCCTTCAGAAAAATGGCCTAGCTCAAGCACACTTAAACTAGGTACAAAGCTCTTTTATAATTCATTCTGATTCGAATTTCGTGCCTTGGACCCCATAGGTCAGCATGTCAGCGTTCCCTAAACCTCACACCTGAAAAGAATTCCCTTAATTGATTAGAAGCCAAACCCAGGATGATTTAAGCTTCCTTCACCATTAACATAAGAATAGTAATGAAATTCTCCTTTGGCCTTTGAAGTTGTGGATTCTATCTCAAATTCAAAATAGGAGTTGTCGCCTATAAATATACGAATAAGCAGGTGCCCAAGTCCTTGGAGAGTGGAGAGCTATCAGAATTTCCAGGACTTTCTAATTCATTTGTTTTCCTGCCTCCCCCAACAAATATGACATCTTCTGTGGAAACAAAAGCTAGGTTCATTTTTTACACATGGGTCCTCAGGGATCGGGGAGTGGGTCCAGAGGCCCTATTCCTAGATGTGTGGCTCCAGCTCAGAGCTGGAAAGGCTTGCCCCTCCGCAGGCCTCTGCCTCTCCGAACCTGACACTTGACCTGGGTTTGAGATCCAGTAGTGGGGCGGAAGGCTTGAGGAGTCCATAGAAGTGGAGAGGGAAACTCTACCATCGCTGAGGAAAAGCCAAGGAGCGGGGAGGAAGTCAGGGGAAAAATTTGTTTGTTAGCTATGGGGCGGGCTCAGCCACCTCCAAAAGAAGGGATCCCTTCTGGACTCCAAACAGGAGGGCCAAGACTGAACAATCAGAGTTCCAGGAGAGCCACCCTCCGGCCAAAGCTCCACCCCTCCCCCGAGCCCTCAGCTGAGCCCCCAGCCTTCGGATGATCAGCTTAGGAGATTAGCTCACCTTCCTTCCAGGGGAAAAGCAGCTAGCATTTGACAATCCAAAACCTCTTCAGGCTGTAGGGAATTGAGGTCAATTAAATAGGAAGCAGAGGTGTGGCCCCGAGACATGGGCCCATTCCCCCCCCACCAGATGCATGGGTGGCCTTTAGATCACCCTCTGCCCTGAAGCCCCATTCCCCACCAGCCCCCTGCCCAGATGCCACTGAGTTGGGGAAGGCTCAGGAAAGAAGTGGTCTAGCCTGGATCATGGGCCGGCTTTCCCCTAAAACAATCAAGATCTTGGGGGGAATTTCCCAGAAAATCTCACAGATGGGTTGTAATTGCGTTGCAATACTGCTGTGGTGAAGCAAATGATGAGCTGGTTGATTTTGAGAAACGTGAGTGGAACGAGTGAAGACCTCTCATAAAAAGGGACAAATTAAATAAATAGGAATAAGTAGGATGGTAAGGCCTCTCATGAAATCTAAACTTCAGCTTTCTACTTAAGTTTTTCTGTAAGGCAAATTAGTGACTGTGGGAAGACAAGTTAGTAACTGTAGGATCCCCCGAGAATAAAAATAGGGCACAGGATGCTCATATCCTGTGTATTTACCTAAGGGGGAGAGGCCTGAAGGAAAGAAGGGTAGAGGTGAATAAGTCAGCAACCATAAAATCCTCTGAGAATAAGGATAGAACACAGGATGCTCACCTCCTGTGTATTGACCTCAGGATAAGGGCCTGTTGGCTCAGAAGAAGAGTGGACGAAAAGCCGGAAAGCCAGGTGCAATGTAGATGTGCAAGACCAGTTAGGTATAAGAATGATGGGAGACAAAATGTAAGGGTGCTGGGGGATATCCGTCACAGATGTAAGGGTGATGGGAGGCATCCATTGCAGGAGCAAGGGTGGTGGGAAAGTCTAGTTTGCCACAGATGTGAAGATGAGGTAACCAACAACTGGCTTCTGCTTGTCACAGATAACCAAACCATTTGTTCATTGTCATTGTCACTGAGGTAGATTTATCACTTAAGATGTAAGAATGGTGCATCACCTGCTTGTCAAAAATAACCATACTATTCTTTGCCATTGTCACCGGGTAGATTTATCATGTCCAGATTGTACCCTCAAAGCTTGCATCTTCAAGCCAAGAGGAAGGCAGTTGGGAGGGGGAATTGCGGTTAGGGACCTATATAAACACCCCAATTTTCTGTGTCCGGGTGCTCTGACACTGAGAGGTGCCTGAGTTGCCCTTTCCCACAAGATTGTAATAAAATTTCCTTTCTACTTTCACCTTGAGATGCCTCTGCTTTATTTCTTTAATTCGTAAATCTGTGCTACACACATGGAAAGACTTGGACAGATGAAAGATGCTATCCATCGTCAGAGAAACAGAGGACAAGAAACAAGAAGAGTAGTCACAGAGATGTGTTTGAATATTGTTTCAACAATCTGGCTAGCAGATGTTGTGGGGGTGAAAGCCCAACAACAAGAACGCTACCAGCACGCTGCAAAAGCACAGGCTCTTTTGATCTGCTTAACTAAGGAAAGCTACATGAAGGGGTTGACAAGCTTACTTTAATTCAGCATGCAAATATCACTCACTTAGTTCAGGGGAAAAAGCCAGCACCCTGAACTTCAGAACAAAATACAAACAAAGTACAAACATTGACAGATAGACCTTGTCCGATTCAAATCCCAAAACATAGTTACCAGAGTTTAACAAAGTCCCAGGATCCGGGTTACAAGCCGGAGGTCTCTTCAGCTACAGCTTCCCCGAGTCTCCTCATCAGCACCAAGTCTCCTCATCAGCACCATCATGAGTGAGAGCCCTAAACAAATTACAAACACATAGACCCAATACAATTCATAGTTACCAACATCTAGGTTCAGCCTGAGAGCTCAGAACAAGGGCTGGCCCAGAGTCACTCGAGCCACCATGGCTGTGGGTAAGAGCTCCAAAGAAGAGAAGGCCAACCCCTCGTTTTACATTTTTTTCAGGGTCAGGGGTGAGTCACACATTTGACTCACCCACGTGACTTAGAATTGTCACAAAGAGGTGACTTAAACCCACATGGTCTAAAAGCCTCTGCTGTCCCAGACATGTAAACTAGGCCTTCCCTGGCGTTAGCCCTACCTTGGGCCCTACCTTAGTTGCCAATCCACACCCACGTAGGTTTTACACCTAATAGGGGTTTGGGCCTGGGGCTTAGCACTTAGTAAGACTCGATGAAATACAGTGAATTACTCAAAGCAAACAAAAGCCAAACTCTTCCAGGGCACTTGGTTGAACTAAGTGCTAAGGAACCCATTTTGCTTACCAACACAAATATCAGTGTATACACATGTAGGTTCAGAGATAACTGCATATACCGACGTGTGTCTGTGTATACATGTATATGTCCAAGCTCAGTTTTAAGCAAGAGAGCTGGGGTGGGTGGGGGAATAAAGTAAAAAGCACACAGCAAGGAACAAAAGAAAAGCTACAAAGTAGGAAAGAAAAGCCCGACAGCTTTGAAAATCATGTGTACTATTTAATATACAGGTTTTCCTAAAATAGACAGTTATTGATTTAAATTAAGTACCGTTTATGTTCTGATACGTACATGTCCAGATTTTCTTCTCCTATTTAATATTAAAGTTGAAAATTAATTCAAAAACGTAAAAAAGAGACAACAGACATAACCCAGTGTCATTTGTGGGGAGTGGGCACAGAATTGGTGCAGGGTATATAGAATACCTGCAGACCCAACGCTCTCTGTGGGGAACCCCACCATATTAATTGGATATTTAGATATGCAGTGCCCATTAATAGGCCTCAGGTGGAACCCATTAAGGGAAGCTTGCTTGTGAGAAGGCTTGCACACCTTTTTCTAATTAGGCATTGAGGCAGGAGGGTTGTAACTCCCTCTGGCTCTGAGAAGGGTATAAATACTCTGAGGTGAGGCTCAGCTTTGGGGGTTTGCTTGTGAGAAGTACCTTATGATTCGCTGGTGGAGGCTCTGAGTGGCTGTCTGTTCAGAGCTCAGGGACTGCTCAAAGGTGAAGGTTCTCTCGATCCAGGGATGTATGTAAAATGTATAGTAATACTGTTTTGATTCAAGAGGTAGAGCACAGCCCGTTGGTCTTTATTTCTCTCTACATTTTCTCTGTATTCTCTCTGAAGTTCAGGGTGGTGACTGGATCCCCCACGGGATGGTTTGGGACCCAGGGGGAGGGTGGAGTTTTCTGTGGTGAGTAGGGGGGAAGTTCCTAGGATCCCACTCTGTTGGCTTTTTTGCCCAGCCACCCCTGGAATCGTGGGCTGGAGCAGCGAGGGGAGAAAGACACACCCCAAAGAGGATTTTATTTGCACTTTTTTGTTTGCGTTGAGACTTTGCTCATTACAACGTGCCTGCACCTGAGAGTGCCAGGAGGTAGCCTGCAACGCCAGCGTGAGGAGAAGGACTGGAGAGGTCCATAGAAGTGGGGAGTGGAGCCCTCTGTGGCTCAGGAAAAGGGGAAGCGGAACTTGGTAGTCAGCTGTTGGGCCGGGTCAACCACCTCCAAAACAAGGGATCCCTTCTGGACTCCAGGCAGGAGGGCCCGGAGGGAAGAAGAAAAATCAGAGTCCCAGGAGCGCCAGCCACGGACTCTGGCCCTCTCGCTACGCTTTTTTTTTTCCTTCTTAGAGATCAGCTGACCTTCCTTCCAGGGAGAGAGCAGCTAGCCGCTGACAGTTCTTAAACCCTTCAGGCTGCAGGGAAACGAGATGTGTTTGAATGTAATCGTGTATGTGCATGTAGGTTTAGAGATATCTACGTATACCGATGTGTGTCTGTATACATGTATGTTCGAGCTCAATTGTAGGCACAGAGGAGGGGGAAGAAAAAAACGCGAGGCAGCGAACAAGGTAAGAAAAGCCTGACAGCTTTAAAAACCATGTGTACTGTTTAATAGGTTTTCTTGAAATGGAAATTTCTTGCTTTGAGTACCGTTGATGTTCTGCTGTGTACATGTCCATTTTTTCTTCTCTTCTTTAGTATTTAAGTTTAAAATAAATTTTAAAACTTCAAAAGAGCCAACAGACACAACCCAGTCCTCCATCAGCTCCTCAGGGTACTTTTTTGACAATCCGTCTCTCTGCGCCCCTCCCCCCCAGTCTTAAAGAAAAAGTAACTTGTTCTTTCTAGTATTCTTTTTGGATCTCAATCCTCCCCCCACCTCTTGACAAAGGGGAACGGAAATAAGATATTCGGTATACCGGGGAAGCCACATTAAAGAGACGTCCACTTTAGGCTTGTTTTCAGGGGTGGGGAAGGGAGAGTGGCGGAGGCTGACCAGAAGGAGCAGACAAGATTCCTTGCTTGTCTTCTCATTTTCACTACGTTGCACGCACCAAGTGTGAAACCTCTTCAATTTCATAGAATCAAAATGATGTATTTTACTTCCCGTGATCCACTTTCTCTTGTTTGATTGTCAACACTTCCCTTTTTCCTGGATCGGTAGGGGGCCTTTTTCAAAATTCCTTCCATGGCCTTAGATGACCCTTTAAAATAACCCCTCCTGGCTCCAAGTGAAAGTAAACAGTAACTTTCTCTTTTGGCCAGACGCCCTTGAGGGTCTTCCCCTCCCAGTTTGATTTTATTATTATTATTATGAAAGGAGCCATTCCAGGACTGGCTTCCTAAAGAGGCCTATTTACTGGGTGGGCGTCACCTCGGTCAAAGTGAGAACTTGAAAAGACCTTAGGTTCAAAAGGCATTTAGGGTTAGGGTTAGTCTCCCACTGCATCCTGGGCCATTTCCTGGCATCCCGATAGCAGTCTGGTCTCTGGACCCACATGGCTCTGAAGGGCAAGGTGAGTCTGATGACTTTGTTCAGCCCTCCCTCACTCAAATCCAACTGGATTGTAACTCATGTCATCATCTCCCTGATGTCATGGTCCACATCGAAAACTAAGGACAAACCACACCAAGACCCTTTGTACCTCTCTGGTGGTTCTGGAGAGTTGGGAAGAATAAATGGCATCTCACCTTACCTGCCAGAATCTTGCCAGGGGCATTGCACCCATCCCCTCTTCCTCTCCCAACAGCTCCACACCCTCCTAGTGTTCATCCCCTGCCTTCTAAGATTTGGCTCCCAGAAAAAGATGAAGTGTTTTCCTGGACTGCTTAACAAGGTCAAGGGGTGGACAGGTGTGCAATTAAGCTAAGTTAGGTTCAGGTTCACACATGCAGTATGACACACTCTCAATGGAATAATGCTTTTATTAAAAGACAGGGAATGCTATGTTGGATTTCCAACAACAATAATTAACAATTCCTAATATCACAGCAAAAGTGAAAAAGACACAGAGCAACATTAATACATCACCAATTTGGGGAGCACCAGCACCTGATCCTTCAAAGCTGGGGAATCCCAGGTTACAGCTCAATTAGGGTCCAAAATGGGAAAGTCCTAGGCAGAGTGTCCTCCATGGGTGAGATTCCAATTCGACTCACCCACATGAAGACAAATAGGGCCTTGAACAAAGAAAGCTTACTGCCAAATACTCCGGACATTCCCATTGAGAGGGGAGCCAACCCTCACAATGGGGTCTCCTGAGATCTCATTCTTGGCAGCTGGCTAGGCCCCCAGAATGGCAGTTTTCCCAAATGTTTAACCTTAAGAATGTTAATTATCCTTTGTTCAAGGCTCATATCTCCAAGCAGGAGAGTCCGAAGGTTAGAATGTGCTGGGCCTGGACTGTAATATAGAGTATCATATAGATAGATATAGATATAATGATTTACCATTCAACAGGTCAACCTCTGCCATGGCTAAGGGCTGCAAAAATGTCCATGTCACCATTTCAGCCCAGCCAGGGGACCCTTCCTTCCTTCTTTCTTTCTTTTTTCTTCCTTTCTTCTTTTTCTTAAAAATTTGGCCTTTCACTAAAGGACCAAAATTGCTGGGAATACTGGAAAGCAGGATGGAAGAGCATCTCAAAATTCGAGGATCAGGAACAATTACACCTGCCAGGTTCATAAGAAGAACTTGTAGGGAAAGGAGATAGAGAGCATTGGGTGAAATCTGATGGATCGTTTGATTCCATATCGTTTCCACCGAGGCCGAGTGCAGGGATGGCTGGGAAGGCCGGGCTTTTCCCTGGGCAGGTGGCTCGGGGGTGGGGGTGGGGTGGTCAGAGGGGGCCCGGCTGTCCTTGCGGGTGCTGGGTCGGGCTGGGTGATCGGGCGGTGTTCCTACCCCTACCTCCCCACCTGTCATTGCTCCCCTCGGCGCTCGCCTCTCGTGGGTCCTCTGCCGCTGCAGCCCCCGAGTGTTTTATACAGCTCCCTGACAGTAGCTCTCACCTTGGCATCCCAGGAACCAAAAAGATAATCGGCGCCGAGCTTTCCCCGGCCTGCCCCTTCCCCACGGATCCCCTGAGCACCCCCGGCCACAGCAACCCCTTCAGCCGTCCACAGACTAATCCACCGCAGCTAAGAAGCAGACGAGGGAGAACAACGCCAGGGGTTACCACGTTTCGGAGTCGTCGCGGCAGGGACTGATCTGTATGGTCGGGGTCCAGGGGTCGATCTCGGTGGGTGCAGTGTATCCACGCAAAAGGATTCTTTGTCAGTCCTCTGCGCCTTCCCCTCCCAATCCCCCTGAATGAAATCGTCAAAAAATGAATCAGTGGGATGGGGTAGGTGTATGGGGACCTCAGAGGGTCTGGGCAGGGCAGGGATGTGGACTCTAGGGGAGCCAGAGCAATGAGCGTCTAGGGGGACATCAAGAAATGATCCACTGGGATGGGGTAGGGATATGGGGACCCGAGAGGGTCTGGGCAGGGCAGGGATGTGGGCTCTAGACGATCCAGAGCAATAAACTTCAGGGAGAAATCGGCGGACGTCGGATTAGGGTGAATTGGCGCCTGCACGGAATATTGCCGAGCCTGGGAACAAGAAGACCTTGGCTTCTGGAAGGACAGGCGAAACTTGGGATCTCTGTCAGAGACTGGAAAAAAACTGACCCAGCAACGCCGCCTCGTGGGGCTCCCAGCGGGTTGCCCTCTCCAGTGGGGCTTGTTGGGGGAAAGTCCATGACTGCACCCCTCTCCCGCCCTGTGTTTTCTCTTTCAGCTGCTGGGAGTCTGGAAGTCCAATGGCCTTGAGGTTGCTCAGGTACTTTGACCTCAAGGTCCAGTCGGCACGATTTCCGAGTTCAGCCCGGTGATGTGGCAGGTATATTGTGCGTCTAAACGGCTATTGTTGCCTGGGAAAGAGCGTGGGGCAGCGCTCTGGCCTGCGTTGGCAATGCGGGGACCAAGCCGGAGACAACCAAGGGGCTGAAGGAGGGTGGGGAGAAGTGGGCGGGGAGAGCAGGAAACGCTGGAAGCTCCCTGGGTGAGTGTGTGAAGTAAAGAGGAATGGATAAAGACAAAAGTGCGCGGGTTGGGGAAGGGGGAGCGGGGGCAGAGGAGTTGTGATAAAGAGTGAAGGTAAATTGAGGAAAGGCGGTGGTCAGAAGCAAAAGAGACTTTAGAAGAGAGGAGTGGGATAGGGTAGGGCAGAGAGAGGCAGGGAGGGAGAGGGAAGTGGAGGGGAGGGGGGACGGGGGAGACAGAACAGGCAATAAGATGGAGTGAAATATACAACGATCCTAACTGAATGAGAAACACTCCACCCAAAAGAAAACGGAATGCAGAATGCAAGACACGTTGTTTCCAAGAGACGAGCTTGAAACAGAGAGGGATATTTGGAAGTACTCGGAACTGTACCATTATTAGAACAGTTAGAAGAAGTATATACAAAGAGGGCATAAATGTGAGTTGACTATGATGGGATGATTTAAAAAAATTTAGGAGAAAGAGGGCTGTACTGGGGGAAGAGAGAAGTGAAAGTGGGAGGGGGTAAATTATCTCAAAAGTCGTGAAAGGAAGAGCTTTCATGGTGAGCAGGAAGCTGGGAGGGGTGTAGTGGGTAACACTTTACTCTCATTGAAATTGTCTCAGAAGAAACAACATACGCATTCAGTTGGGTGTAGAAATCTCTTGTCCTACAAAGAATTAGGAGGGTAGGGGGATAACAAAATGGGGTGGGGGCGCTGATAGAAGGGAGGGTGGGCTGGGGGAGTCAGTAAATAGAAGCAAAACACTTGTGAGCAAGAAAAGGATGAAAGAAGTGAGAAGGATAAACAGGGAAAAAAACAGGATAAAGGAAAATATACAGTAATCTTACTATGAATGTGAATTAGATGAGCTCATCCATAAAATGGGTAGCAGGGTGGATTAAAAACCAGAATTCACCAATATGTTTACAATAAACATACTTGAAGCAGAGAGGTACTCAGAGCAATGGTAAGACGCTGGAGCAGAGTCTACTGTGCTTCAGCTGAAGTTGACAAAGACTACCTCTGCTTTTTTTTATTATTATTATTTCAGACAAAGCAAAAGCAAAAAGAGACCTAATTAAAAGACGAGGAAAACTACATTTTGCTAAAAGGTACCATAGACAATGAAGTAATATTAATACTAAACATATGCACCAAATAATATAGCATCTAAATACTTAAAGGAAAAGTTAAATTAGTTAGGAAGAAATAGTAAGGTCAGGAGATTAATAGAATTTTAAAGAAGTTTGATACATCAGACCTTTGGAGAACATTGAATGGGAATAGAACGGAATATGCCTTTTTTTCAGGTACATGTGTCACCTTCACAAACATTGACCATTTATTAGGGCATGAAAATCTCACAACCAAACACAGAAAGATTAAAAGCATCCTTTTCAGAACATAATGCAATAAAAATCACATTCAATCATTCAAAAATGGCCATGGAAACAGAGACTAAAAATTAATTATGTAAATAATCTAATCCTAAAGAATGAGAGGGTCAAAGAATGAATCACAGAAACAACAATTTTATTAAAGAGAATGACAACAATGAGACAATATGCCAAAAGTTGTGGGATTCAGACAAAGTAGTAATTAGGGGAATATTCCTATCTCTAGATGCTTACATCAATAAAATAGAGAATGAGCAGATCAGTGAATTGGGCATGCAAGTAGAAAAGCTAGAAAAAAGACAAATTAAGAATCCCCAATTAAACACCAAATTGGAAATCCTGAAAAATCAAAGGAGAAACTAATAAAATTGAAAGTAAGAAAACCATTTCACTAATAAAACTAGGAGTTGGGTTTATGGAAAAACCAATAAAATAGATAAACCATTGGTTAATCTGATTTGTAAAAAAAAGAAAACCAAATTACCAATATCAAAAAATGAAAGGTGTGAATTCATCACCAACAAAGAGAAAATGAAAATAATTCTTAGCTATTTTGCCCAATTCTATGACAATAAGTTTAACACTCTAAGTGAAATGGAGGAATATTTACAAAAATATAAATTACCCAGATTAACAGAAGAGGAAATAGAATAAATAACCTTATATTAGAGAAAACAATTGAAAAAGCCAAAATGAGCTCCCTAAGAAAAAATAACCAGGACCAGATGGACTCAAAAGTGAATTCCACCAAACATTTAAAGGACAATTGATTCAAATACCATAGGAACTATTTTTAGTTTTTAGTACCGTAGAAACAATTTTTAAATAGGCAAGAAAGGAATCTTACTAAATTATATTTATAACACAAATATGGTTCTGATACCTATATTCAGTTTTGCTGGGTATGGCATGTCCAATTGTAATCCTAGCTCCTTTGACTTTCTGGAATATCATCCTAAGACCTTAGGTCTTTTAATGTGGAAGCTGCTAAATCTTGTGTAATCCTGACTGTGACTCCATGATATTTAAATTGTTTGTTTTTAGCTGCTTGCAAAATTTTCTTCTTGAACCGAGAGCTCTGGAATTTGGCTATAATATTCTTGGGAGTTTTCATTTTGGAATTTCTGGAGGTGATTGGTGGATTCTTTCAATTTCCATTTTACTCTATGGTTCTAGGACATCAAGGCAATTTTCCTTGATAGTTTCTTGAAATGTGATGTCTAGACTTTTTTTAAAAAATAATTTATTTTAATCTTAAATACTAAAACTTAAATACACAATAAGAAAAGAAACACTATAAATTTAAATATTAAAAATTAAGTGTAAAAAAAGAAAAAAAGCATTGCCATGTGCATAGCAGAACGTAATAGAGTATTCCAAATAAACAGCAATAAATGTCCATTTCAAGAAAGCCTATATAATAACTACCACACATTGTGTCCTGGGATGTCCATCTTTTCTTTGCTTCCTTGTGAGTTTTCTTTTGTTCTCTGCCATGCACTTTTCCCTTTGTTCTTTTTTCCCCTTACACCCCCCCCCAGAAGGCTGTAATAAAGCACACACACACACACTCCCATACGAACATATATACACACAAAGACATATACGTATACATACATGCATATACATAGATATCTATGATCATACTCATATATAGACATATGCATTCATATGCATCTATGTAAGACCATACTTGTTTGTTCTCTGTTTCTCTGAGGGTGGAAAACATCTTCCTTCGTAAGTCTGAGTCTTTCCCTATTTTTCTAAGGCCACCACCTCATCATTTCCTATACCACAGCACTATTCCAACCTTATACTGTCTAGTTATTTTAAATAGCCTAAAACAACATTGATTAAAACTGCCAACATATAGTGTAGTTTCCATTTTTCTCTTTTGATTAAATCTATTTTAGCTTTAACCTTGTCTGAGATCATGATTACTACTCTTGCTTTTTTTCCCCTAATAAATTCTACTCCTGATCTTTATTTTATGTTTCTGTGTATCTTTTATTTCCTATCTTAGACTCTTTTTACTCTTGACCTCATAGATTGGACAATAGATCCCTGCCCTCCTAGCACAGAGTGAATGTAAATACCAAATAGTAACTGTTTCTCTTCGGGCCAGGAACCCTTAGGATCTTCCTCTCCCAGTTTGATTTTTTTTTTTTGAGTTTTGATTAAAGGGGCCATTCCTTGATTCACTTCTTAAAGAGGACTATTCACTGAATGGGCATTACCTCGCTCACAGTGAGCACCTGAAAAGACCTTACCTGAAAGGGCCAGGGTCTCCCAACGCTTTCTGCCCTATCTCCAGTTGTCCTGACCAATATCTTGCTTCTGGACTCAGATGGTTCTGGAGGAGAAAGTGAGGATGGTGACCTTGCACAGCCCTCCCTCACTCAAATCAAAGTCAACTGCAAGTCATATCATCATTTCCCTGATGTCATAGTCCTCCTTGAGAATGAAGGACAAACACAACAACAATCTTAGACACCTTTTAATCATGGCTTTCAAGTAGTGAAGATTTGATATAGATATATTTGTGGAACCATACAATACATACTTCCATGTACCTGTTTGTTTTTTTTTCCTCTGGAGGTAGATGGCATTTTCCTTCATAGATGTTTTAGAGTTGATCTGAATATTTGTAAAACTCAAAATGACTTAGTTATTCATGATTGTTCTTCCACCTGTGTTTCTCGGTTGTGCTCATTTCACTCTTCATTATTTCAGGCACATCTTTCCATGTTTTCCTAAAATTGACTAGCTCATCATTTCTTACAGCACAGTAGTATTCCATCACAATCATATACCCAAACTTGTTTAGCCATTCCCCAATCGACGGGCATCTTCTCAATTTCTAGTTCTTTGCCACCACAAAGAGAGTTGCTATGAATATTTTAGAAGCTATAAGTTCTTCTTTCCCCATAATCACCTTGGAAAACAATTAGTAACAGTATTGCTGGGTCAAAGAGTATACAGAGGTGTTTTTTTTAACTCTTTAGACATAATCCCAGATTGCTCTCCAAAATGGTTGTATCAGTTCACAACTTCACGAATAATCTATTAGTGTCCCAATTTTTTCACATCCTCTCCAATATTTGTCATTTTTCCCTTCTATCATTTTAGCCAATCTAACAGTGTGAGATGCTACCTCAGAGTTGTTTTGCTTTGCATTTCTCTAGTCGATGATGATTTAGAACACCTTTTTCATATGACTATATATAGCTTTGATTTCTTCTTCCCAAAACTGCCTGTTCATAACCTTTTACCACATATCATTTAGGGAATGACTCATATTCTTATAAATTTGCCTTGATTTTCTATATAGTTGAGGTATGTGGCCTTGATAATCCCTTCCCTGAATTTTCTGCTTTCCTTCTAATCTTGGCTACATTGGTTTTATTTGTACAAAACTTTTAAATTTAATGTGGTCAGAATTATCCATTCTACATCCCACAATACCCTTTTTTATTCATAAATTTTTCTCCTATCCCATAAATATGACAGGTAATATGTTCCATACTCTTCTAATTTACTGATATCTTCCTTTATGTCTATGTATCCATTTTAACCTTATTTTGGTAAACAGTGTAAGATATTGGTCTATACCTAGTTTCTGCCAGACTGCTTTCCAGTTTTCCCAGCAATTTTTCCAAATAATTCTTATCCCCAAAGCTTAGATCTTTATTATGTTTATCAAACAAAAAGTTACTATAATTATTTACTATCACATATTGTATACCTACTCTATTCCACTGATCTGCCATTTTATTTCTTAACTGTTATCTAATAGTTTTGATGATCACCACCTTATAATACAATTTAAGGTCGACTAGATCTTGTACTGCTATGCATCCTTTAACTTTTTTCATTCGTTCCTTTGGTATTCTTGACCTTTTTTCTTCCAAATTAATTGTTATTTCTTCTAGCTCAATAAAATAATTTTTGGTAGTTTAATTGGGATGGTGCTGAATAAATAGATTTGTTTGTGTAGAATTGTCATTTTTATTCCATTGCCTCAGCCCCCCACCCAAATAATGATTGCTTTTCCAATTATTTAAGTTTGGCTTTATTTGTATAAAAAGTGTTCTATAATTATGTTCATATAGTTTCTAGGTTTGTCTTGGCAGGTATTTTACATTGGTTATTTTTAATGAACTATCTTTACTATCTCTTCTTGAAGAGCTTTGTTGGTAATATTTAGAAATGCTGATGATTTGTGTAGGTTTATTATATATTCTGCTACTTTGCTAAAATTGTTTCAACTTTTTCTTAGTTGAATCTCTAGGGTTTTCCAAGTATCCCATCATATCACCTGCAAAAGAGAGAAATGATCTTTTCCTTGCCCATTCTGATTCCTTCCATTTCTTCTATTTCTATTGCTA
This sequence comes from Phalanger gymnotis, assembly GCA_028646595.1. Taxonomy (NCBI): domain Eukaryota; kingdom Metazoa; phylum Chordata; class Mammalia; order Diprotodontia; family Phalangeridae; genus Phalanger; species Phalanger gymnotis. The sequence continues at coordinate 6,710 of CM053627.1, read as the reverse complement.
CCATTTCTAATATAGTATTGAATAATGTTGGTAATAATGGACATCACCCCTGCTCTTACTGGAAAGGTTTCTAGCTCACCCCCATTACAAATAGTTTTCAGTATATGCTTCTTATCATTTTAAGAAAAAAAATCCATTTATACCTATACTTTCAAGTGATTTTAATAGAAATGAGTTTCACACCCCAGTAAATCATATCAATGGAAATGTTGAGGGAGAAATGAACCCAGGGATGTAGAAATCCCAAACCAAAGTTCCCAAGGCAAGGCCAGCTGGAATGAATTCTCAGGCTCAAGCATTCTCTAAGTCAAAGAGGCAAAGATTTATTACACTTTACATGAGGAAAGCGGGCAAGAGTTCTTGGGGAACCTGCAATCATACAGGGCTACAGGGAAAATTTAAGTATAAGATTTAGGGGTGAAATCTGTCAATTAGATGTTTTGGGGTGGGATTAGTGAGTGGTCAAGGAGTGGTGAGTTCTTAAAGGAACATGCACTTTTTGTATCTACACACAGGTATTTTACAGGGAAATAGCCCACAGCAGGGCTACCTGGGGGTGTGGTTTTGCCTACAAAAGTTCACGGCTGACTAGGAATGTCCAGGTGGACTCTATCACGTGTCTTGTTAGACAAGATTAATGTAAGGCAGTACACATTTGACTGTGTCTAGGATACGTGTTAGACTCAGTGTATACAGCAACCTGAATCAATCTATAATTGGGCATAGCTGCTTACTGAGGAAGAAGCAGAGATAACTTTGGGGCACACTGCCCTTTAGCTATAGAGAGGCTGCCTGGGCCAATGCTTGGAAACTAAGGAGAGATGTGATTTTAGAACTAGAGTTCAGGCACAAGCAGAGGCTAAGGGGAAATGTGATGTTAGAATTAGGGTCCAAGCACAAGCACCCCATCAGAAGGGCTAAGGCTAACTGCTAGGCCTCAAATCCATCACGAGACTTTCCCCAGGAATGGGCCAGGGAGAACAATTTGTTCCAACGATGACGAAGGCATCTGAGGCAGGCTCTGTGGAGGACTTAGAGCTTGGTCAGGCATCAAAGATGCCAAGGTCATCCACTGCATCCTGGGCCATCACCAGTTGTCCTGACTTTTGTCCTGCTGCTGGACTCAGGAAGAGAGAATGAGGCTGATGGCTGAAGGATTCTACCTCACTTACATCTAATTCACATACGTCAAAGACATCATTGGTCCTCTTCAAAAACAAAAGACAAACGACCACAACAACTACATTCCTAGGTGCTGGGCTAGGCCCCTATTGCACAGATACAAAAGCAAGACTATCCTTGGGGGCAGAGCCAAGATGGTGAAGTAAAAGCAGAGACTTGTTCGAGCTCGCCCCCCAAATTCCTCCAAATGCCTGTAAAAAAAATTCTAGAGCTACGGAACCAACAAAATGACAGTGAAACAAGTCTCCAGCCCAAGACAGCCTGAAAGATCTACAGGAAGAGTCTATCATACTGGGCTGCCAGTGGAGTGCAGCCTAGTGTGGGTCATGCTGGTGCAGACCTGGTGGAGCAGGCCTCAGGGCACTGAATCACTGGCAGCTGTGGTGATTTCCAGACTTCTCAACCCATAAACACCAAAGACAATTTAGCAAGTCAGTGGGAAAACTCTGTTGCACCTGGGTGAGAGAAGAGCAAGGTCTGGCCCCAGCCCCCAGGTGGCTACAGTGGTGGTAGCAGTGGCAGCAGCAGCAGCTGCTTCCAAAACTCCAGGCCCACAGACTGTGGGGAGATTAAGCAGCTGATCAGAGCAGGACTGTAGGGATCACTTTGCTGGTATTGAGGCAGGATTCTCTTGTTTTGTCCTGCTTAGATCTGGGTCAAATTCCTGGATGGCAGTCCTGGGGTGAGGAAGAGCACTGGTGTGGCAGAGCTTGTGGTGGCTATGGATAGGAAGTCCTCCTGGCAGTTCCAAGGAAGGAAAGAGTGCTTGAGGTCACTCACAGGTGAGAGCACAGACCAGGAGAGGAGTGAACACCTCTCCTTGGATCATACCACCTCAGAAGAACTGAAAATTTACAGGTGCCTAAAAGTAGCTTGGAAAACAATAGCGCAAAACCCCAGAAGCTTGGGATAGAGCACTCTCTATGCTGGAAGCAGAGTCATACCTTGACAAAGAGCTCAAAAGTCAAGTAACTGGCTGGAAAAATGAGCAGACAGCATAAAAAACTCAGACTATAGAATCTTACTTTGGTGACAAAGCAGATCAAAACATATAGCCAGAAGAAGACAACAAAGTCAAGAGCCTCCAAGAAAAATATGAACTGGTCCCAGGCCATGGAAGAGCTCAAAAAGGATTTGGAAAACCAAGTAAGAGAAGTAGAGGAAAATATGGGAAGAGAAATGAGAGTGATGCAAGAAAATCATGAAAAACAATTCAACGGCTTGCTAAAGAAGACCCCCAAAAATACAGAAAATAACACCTTAAAAAAAAGACTAACTCAAATGGCAAAAAAGGTCCAAAAGGCCAATGAGAAGAATGCCTTAAAAAGTAGAACTAGCCAAATGGAAAAGGAGGTCCAAAAGCTCACTGAAGAAAATAATTCCTTAAAAATTAGAATGGAGGAAATAGAAGCTAATGACTTTTTGAGAAATCAAGAAATTGTAAAACAGAACCCAAAGAATGAAAAATAGAAGACATTGTGAAATATCTCATTGGAACAACCACTGATCTGGAAAATAGATCCAGGAGAGATAATTTAAAAATTATTGGACTACCTGAAAGCCATGATCAAAAAAATAAAGGAGCCTAGACATTATCCTTCCAGAAATTAACAAAGAAAACTTCTCTGATATACTAGAACCAGAGAGTAAAATAGAAATTAAAAGAATACACACATCACCTCTTGAAAAAGATCCCAAAAGGAAAACTCCTGGGAATATCGTTCCCAGGTCAAGGAGAAAATATTGCAAGCAGCCAGAAAGAAACAATTCAAGTATTGCGGAAACACAATCAGGATAACACAAGATCTAGCAGCTTCTATATTAAGGGATCAAAGGGCTTGGAATATGATATTCCAGAGATCAAAGAAGCTAGGATTAAAACAAAGAATCACCTACCCAGCAAAACTGAGTATAATACTTCAGAGGAAAAATAAACTTTCAATGAATTAGAGGACTTTCAAGCATTCTTGATGAAAAAAAAACAGAGTTGAGTAAAAAATTTGACTTTCAAATACAAGAATCAAGAGAAGCATGAAAAGGCAAATAGGAAAGAGAAGTCATAAGGGACTTATTAAAGTTGAACTGTTAATATTCCTAAAAGGAAAGATGGTATTTGTAACTCATGAGACCTTCCTCAGTATTAGGGTAGTTGAAGGGAATATGCATATATACATATGTGTGTGTGTATATGTGTGTATATATATATATATATATATATATATATATATATATATACACACACGCACAGAGACAGACAGACAGACAAAGAGACAGAGACAGAGGGCACAGGGTGAGTTGAATATGAAAGGATGATATCTCAAAAAATAAAATTAAGGGGTAAGAGAGAAATATATTGGGAGAAGGAGATAGGGAGAGATAGAATGGGGTAAATTATCTCACATAAAGAAAGCAAGAAAAAGCTATTATAATGGAAGGGAAGAGGGGGGAGGTGAAAGGTAATGAATGAACCTTACTCTCATCTGATTTGGCTTAAGGAGAGAATAATACACACATTCAATTGGGTATCTTACCCTACAGGAAAGTAGAAGGGAACAGCATAAGGGGGGAATGATAGAAGGGAGGGCAGATGGGGGGGAGGGAGTGGTCAGAAGCAAACATTTTTGAAAAGGGACAGGGTCAAAGGAGAAAATTTAATAAATGGGGGACAGGATAGGATGGAGGGAAATATAGTTAGGCTTTACAACATGACTATTATGGCAATGTTTTGCATAATGACATGTGTATAACCTATATTGAATTGCTTGCTTTCTCAATGAGGGAAGTGGGGAAGGAAGAAGGGAGAGAATTTGGAACTCAAAACTTTACAATCAAATATTAAAAAAATTGTTTTTACATGCAACTGGAAAATAAGATATACAGGCAATAGGATATAGAAATCTATCTTGCTCTGCAAGAAAGTAAGGGGAAAGGGGATGGGGGAGTGGGGTGATAGGAGGGAGGGCAGACTGGGAATAGGGCTAATCAGAATTCATGCCATCTTGGGGTGGGGATAATGGAGAGATGGGGAGAAAATTTGTAACTCAAAATCTTGTGGAAATCAATGTTGAAAACTAAAAATAAATAAATTAATAAAAAAAGATTAGCCCTGTCCTCAAAGAGCTTACAATCCACATGTTGGCTAATAAGCAAATATAGGATCTATAGAAAAGGAGCACAACACAATTTGGGGGAGGGGGGAATCATTAACAACTGGGGGGGAGCTGGAGTGGCCTGGTAAAGGCAGAGACCCTCAGGCTGAACCTTAAAGGGTCTTAAGGGGTTCAAGAGGGAGAGACGAGGAGCAACAGCATTCCAAGCATGGGGGCCAACACAGAGGCAAAGGCGAAGAGTCCACCAAAGTGAGGCTAAAGTTAGGAACAGCCCAGGCTGCTGTAGCTGCTCCAGAATAACACATGGATGGTCTTGGACTCAAAGTGATCACACCAGCCACTGGAAGGGGAGGGCCAAGAACCAAGGCTGGGAGAAATGGAGTCAACCAACAGCACAGGGCAACATGAACATGGAAGCGGCTGCTTCTAAGAGAAGTATCTTCTCCTAATAGTCAGGGCACAAAGGCTCAGAAGTGAGGATAAGCTGGAGTGCCATGAAATCTGATGTTCTTCTGGAAGAGTTCAAAGCTCAGACATTAATTTATAATTAACTTATGGCTAATTAATTATTATTAATTTATAATCCAAGTATTTAAGACTGTTTGACCAGATGAAGTTTCAGGTTGTGAATGAAACAAAAAAGAGTTTAATTCTGCCCCAAATGCAGTTGGGTTCACAAGAAAATTAAATTGTGAAAGCTTTGGGGTTGTCAGACAGATCTCCATACTCTGACATTAAAAATCCAAAGTGAGCATGGTGAGTTATTATATTAAAGCTGCTAAGAGGGATATCATCACTTTTGCATTGAAAAACCTACTTATCCCAGACATTCCCTCCACCTTGGACTTCTTACACTGGAAGTATCCTCTGCCCGGGGCATTTTATCTGATTGGCCGCTTCCTTGCAAAGCCTTCATTTAAAATAAAAAGTTCTAAAACAGCCAAGGTTTCATTGCTCTCCAGGTTCCACTGTCCCCATTTTTTTCCTTGTTGTTCAGTAGTTTTAGACCCTTTATGGGGCACTCTCAGCAAAGATACTGCGGTGGTCTACCATTTCCTTCTCCAACTCATTTGACAGATGAGAAAACTGAGGCAAAAAAGGTGGAGTGACTCTCCCAGGGTCACACAGCTAGTAAGCATCTGAGGCCAGATTTGAGCACTGTGCTGCCTACTTCCTCAAGGATAGTTCCTGACAGATGAAAGGCATTCTTTTCTTTTTCTTTCTTTCTTTCTTTCTTTCTTTCTTTCTTTCTTTCTTTCTTTCTTTCTCCCTTTCTTTCTTTCTTTCTCTCTTTCTTCTTTCTTTCTTTCTCGCTTTCTCTCTTTCTTCTTTCTTTCTTTCTCTCTTTCTTTCTTTTTCTTTCTTTCTTCTTTCTTTCTTTCTCTTTCTTTCCTTCTTTCTTTCTTTCTTCTTTCTTTCTCTCTTTCTTTCTTTTTTCTTTCTTTCTTCTTTCTCTCTTTCTCTCTCTCTCTTTCTTTCTTTTTTTCTTTCTTTTTTTCTTTCTTTCTTTCTCTCTTTCTTTCTTTTTTGACAGCTACTGGCTAGACAGAATAGAGGAATTCTGTAAAAATACTCTGCCTAGATTTTAGCAAATCACTTGACAATTCTCTCATGCTCTTCTTGTGGACAAGATGAAGTGACTGATGACTGCGTAGTCATGGTTTTCTGGCTGGATGAATGACCAAATGCCAAACGTAATCAATGTCATCTTGAAAGGATTGTTTCTAGTGGAATGCCCCAGGGATTCCTCTTTGACTCTGTACTGATCCTTGACTTCTCCCAGTCCCTTACTCCACAGAGCCATCCATTCCATTACCAAGTCTTCTGGATCCTGTCCAGGCAACATCTCTACCTGCTCTCTTCTCTCTATGTACATCATTGCCACCCTGGTTCAGGCTGTCTTACCTTAAGTACCCTTCTAATTAGTCTCCTTGCCCTCTCCAAACCACCCTCCACACACTTGTGTGTTGGCCAGCAAGATGGGCTCTTAGCACTCAGTTCAACCAAGTGCCCTTGAAGAGTTTGGCTTTCATTTCCTTTGAGTGATTCAGTGTTATTTCATTGAGTCTTACTAGGTGCTAAGCCCCAGGCCCAAACCCCTATTAGGTGCTAAGCCTATGTGGGTGTGAAGCTCCCAGGTGTGCCAGTAAGGCAAAATGGGCTTAGTTTAACGGGTGTGCTTAAGGAGTTTGGCTTTTGTTTGGTGAAAGTACTTTCACCTGTTAAACGCTAAGCCCCAGGCCCAAAGCCCTATCAGGTGTGAAACCCCTGTGGGCATAGATTAAAGACTTAAAAGGGGCCAATTCGGGAAGCAATGGGTCTCTGGACTCTGGTCTCTAGTCATTGACTTGAGAACGCCAGAGGCTTGGCTGCGAGGAGAGGCGACAAAACTGTAGCCGGAAAAAATCCGAAGCAGAG
>CM053626.1:333925190-333943021 GCA_028646595.1 Phalanger gymnotis | reverse complement strand
ATATCAATTAAGTTGGGACTTTTTTACTGTTTTAGAATGATAAATTAAGTGTCTTTGATTGAGCCTTATTAGGTGCAAAGCCCCAGGCCCAAACCCCTATTTACTGGATGCTAAGCCTATGTGGGCATGAAGCGCTCAAGGTCCTAAGAGGAGTTGCTAAGAACAGAGCCAATAGTTGGAGCCTAAGTTCTGGTCGCTCAGATGATATTTGATGGTGGCTAAAGAGTGTATAAAAAGAGAGAACAGAGCTGTGTGTGGGGGCTCTCACTCTTGGAGGAGTGTTAATGTGGAGACTTTGGGCAGCTGTAGTTAAGAGCCCTCCAGCTTATGAACCCAGATGCTGTCTTGGGAACAATGAATTGTATTTGGTATGTTGTGTTGGTAAGCAAAATGGTCTCTTAACACTTAGTTCGACCAAGTGCCCTTGAAGAGTTTTGTTTTTGTTTCCTTTGAGTAATTCAGTGTATTTTATTGAGTCTTACTAGGAGCTAAGTCCCAGGCCCAAACCCCTATTAGGTGTAAAACCTACGTGGGTGTGGATTGGTAACTAAGGTGGGGCCAACTAAGGGGAGGTGCTAACTCAAGAGCCAATCATAGCAGCCTAAGTTCTGATCATTCAGATGACTTTTGCTGATGTCTGAAACCATATAAGAAGAGAAGACAGAGCCATTTGTGCAGGGCTCTCACTCTTGGTGGCATTTGGAGACTCCAGGGCAGCTGTAGCTAAGAAGCCCTCCAGCTCCTAAACCCAGAGGTTGGGACTTTGTTAAACTCTGGTAACTATGTATTGGGATTTGAATCAGACAAGGTCTGTCTGTTAATGTTTGCACTTTCTTTGTATTTTGCTCTGAAGTTCAGGGTGCTGCTCTTTTCCCCTGAACTAAGTGAATGATATTTGTATGCTGAATTAAAGTAAGCTTGTCAACTCCTTAACCTTACTTTCCTTACTTAAGCAGATCAAAAGAACCTGTGTTTTTGCAGCATGCTGGTAGCGTGCTTGCTGTTGGGCTTCTGTTGGTCTTTCACCCCCACAACAGCTGCTAGCCGGATTGTTAAAACATATGTTTATAATGTATCTTTGTAATTCATTTGTATTTGCTGTGAAGTTCAGGATACTGTCTTTTTCCCTTGAACTAAGTGAATGATATATGTACATGTTGGATTAAAGTAAGATTGTTAACCCCTTAACATTACTTTGCTTAGTAAAGCAGATCAAAGAACCTGTGCTGGCAGTGTTCTTGTTGTTGGGCTTATGTTGGTCTTTCACTCCCAAAGCAGCTACTAGCCAAATAGCTGCAACACTGAGAGATATCTATAAACTTATTCTGTCTCCCCAGAGGAAAGGGCTATCTTGTTATTGTCTTTGCATATACAGTGCCTAATCCTGGGCCTTGCTTGAAAAAGGCCTGTTGGATTCATGTACATTTAACCTGAACCCCGTACCAGTCACAACTGGGTTTCAAATGATTCTCTGTGATTATGCAAGGGAGCCATGTATGAGGTGTAAGTACATTAGAAGGTAGTATATGTGTGTATATATATATATATATATATATACATATATATATATATGTGTGTGTGTGTGTGTATGTATAAATATGTGTATATACAGATATATGTGTGCATATATATGTGTATATATAGATATATGTGTGCATATATATGTGTATATATATATATACACTTAATTGTAGCCATCTAGGAATGGGGGAGGAAGGAGGAAAAAAGAACAAAGTAAGAAGTGCACAGCAGAGAGCAAAATAAAATTTACAAAGAAGCAAAGAAAAGATGTATAATTTTCAACACAATGTATAGTATTTATTACATAGGCTTTCTTGAAATGGAAATTTTTTGCTATGTATTTTGAATCCTCTCCTACATTTTGCCATACACATGACATGCTTTGTTTTCCTTTTTATTTTGTACTTAAATTTCAATATTAAAGTTTATAATACATTTTTTTCTTAAAAAAAAAAGGTAATACCAAAAGGTACAAGGTTATGGTTGTTCAGTGTCTATGAGTCAGCTAGTATGGTTCCATTACTCAGCCACAAATGCTATTACTTAGCCACCAAGCATCTGGAAATCTGTTGCTGTTGGTCACAAGAGGAGTCAATCAAGAGATGCTAGGTGAAATGTCCAAAGCCTTTCTCCAAAATCCAGGCCTTGTTGATGGTGGAGGATGTTATTATTCAATAAGAAGGGTAGTGCCATTATTATATTTTAATAACAACTGAGTTGTCATTCCTTCATTCCCATAAGTACTCTTAACTCTAATTAAATGAAGCCAATGCCCTATCAGAAAGCACCTCTGTACATTTTCATAGTTTCAAATATTGTCAAGCTGTGTAACTGAAATATCAGAGGTAGTGTGGTGCTGTGGAAAGAGTTGTAAGCCCTGGGGTGAAATCCTAGCTCTACCATTTGCTGCCTGTGTGAACTGTCTGGGCTTCAGTTTCTTCATCTTTTAAATGAGAGGGTTGAATGAGATAACCTCTGATATTACTTCCAGTGAGAACCCCATCCTTAGTAGGTTCCCAAGGATGCCTGACACCAATGAAAATGGATGGCTGATGAGCCCTCTCCTGGATGGTGTGCTGATTGGTCCCTGATCCCTTGAGCTGGTGAAGGTTGGAACTGAACAGCCAAAATTCATTTCCTCTTCTCAATGGAAATGAAAATGTTCCCTGAGATACTAAATGATCCTGTCTCCATTCAACTTAAAGTGCCAAGGATGCTGTCATTTTCATTCTGCCTGTGATTTAAATGATCAGATCAAAATGTAATAACAGTAAACATATAAGATTCTCTGACCACGTGCTGAGCTGTTTTAAGGTAAATGTGAGTTTTTGTGATCTCGCTTTAATTTTCTAGCCCAACATTGTTTCATGGCTCCTGAGCATGACTGAAAGCTAAATCAGCCAGAAGTATATAATTTCCTTCAGCCCCTTTCCAAGCACCTCTTTGGACAAAGCATCTCACCACATGGTATTGCCAACATGTAATCTTAGCCAAAGATCCTTGCCTTTGTGCATCCTTCTGTTTACATTCTAGCCCTCAGGAAAGATCCCACACTATAGAAATAAGGGAGGGCTAGGTTCCTAGGATCATAGTGAGTGTAAAGTTAAAAGGACTTTAGAGAGCATCTAACCCAACCACTTCATTTTACAGATGGTAAAACACTTGCCAAGTCTGACCAGTGTATAACCAGGACCTGCGCCACCATGGTCAGGACAAAATTGCAAAGCAAGGCAGTGAACACTAATATCCACCCCACCCCCACAAAGAGAGAACAGAGGAAAGGGTGCAGCCAGAAAAAGCCAAATGGTCCCTGAAGAGCTGCTAGAGGATGAAAATGCCTTTGGATCTATTGTTGGAGTCTTCCCAAATTTCCCATTTTGACACACAATGTTCTTTGCAACCCAAACCTTTAGGCTTAGAGCCTGATGTATCATGGCATCTTTAATAGGATGGTAGTGGATGATGATGCTGATGATGATGATGATGATGATGATGATGATGATGATGATGAGAAGAAGAAGAAGAAGAAGGCTTGAGACTGGACCTGTGATTTCTCTAGGAAAGAGAACTCCTGGATGATGGATGGAACTCCTGGATGGTGGATGGAACTCCACCGGTGCAAGTCAGCACTTCCTCCATGGACCAAGGTCACCCAACCAGAATGTGTCCAAAGGTTGATAATGAGTCCCATTTCCCCTCCTATGACCCCTGGACCTCCCCCTCTGGCTTTCCAAAAGTGCCAGACCCTACTTTGAAAATGCGGTATATTCACCTTGTGAGACAGACATTTTATTTAATTTTTTACATTTAATGAAGCATTAAAGTTGCATTCATTACAATACTGGTACATAGAATACAAGCAACCAAATATACACATCACTTTTGAACCTTTTCTACACATCAGCCAGGACAGAGAACACAAAATACATTAATTCACATGATAAAGTCCAAGGCAGGCTTCAATGTTTGAGTAAGCAGATGGTCACTTTCAAGTGTCCAGCATCACTTGGCAGCTGTTACCTTGGATGGTGACACCCAAATGATGGATTCAGCAATGATAGGTAGCATATTTACATCTTTCCCATCCAGTTCCCTAAAAGGAAACAGCAATCCTGTGGCAGAGAAAGTTATCCAGAGACTTCACCAAAACTATCACTGTTATTACCAAAAGCAGGCCCTCCTTGGGGGTCGTAACCTAGGACAGCCACACACTTGGAAACACAGGCACCAGGCAAGACTGCTTACTACATTGCACAGAGGTAACACAAGCTTTAGGAAACAAATGTTCCATTTGGCATAATTACACTGACTATGAGAAGATGTAACTTTCTACCTATAAGGAAGCTCATATTTCAGGTTTTCTTCCCTCCAAATGAATGAATGAATGAAAATGATCAAACATTTAGTAAGCACTTATTATGTGCTGAGCACTATGCTAAACACTAGGGATTAAATGTGGGCAACTAAGACAGACCCTGCCCTTAAGCAGCTTATATTCTAATGGGAACAGAAAACAGCCAAAGCAGAGAGTAGGATCATGGTCTGCACTTGGCATCAGATTTTGAGATTGAATATTCAGAAGGCTCAGGCTAGTCATGGAAATCTGAATAAGGTCTTGGTCCTCAACCTACAAGTATAAGATACAATACTGAAAATGGCTTCCAGCTGAGAAGCTGCTTGGAGGATTTATGGGCTCCCAAAGCTCAGGTTTCTAGGTCACTACCTTAGTGCAATTGGGATCAAATTCTTATCATCTGGCCTTCTTAGACACAACCACCTAGACATCACCACCTTCAACAGGGAGAAAGGAACCATCAGTAGCTCTGATGCTCACAAGGGTAATGCTTCAAAATGAATCCAACATGACTCCGCTAGATAATGTTGGGAAGGGGGACAATCTAGCCTGGGACTCATGGGACTTTTCTGAAGCTTGGCTCTGCTACTTAACACAGCCTGTCATTGAACCTCTCCAGCCCTGACTTCCTCATCTGTAAAATGAAGGGGTTAAACTTGACAGGCTCTGAGGTTCCACATTTCCCTATGTTTTCAGTGAAGTTAATTATTACTCAATAACATTGCTGAGCCCTACATGGACAGGACAGAAATTCTGGAGTGTGGCCATTAATGGGGCTGTTCCTTCAATTTTAGCTTCCCTAGGCAAGACTGATGCCCCTGACATCATTCAGGTGAAAAGGGCCTCTTTGATGATTCCCCTAGTGAAAGCCCAGCAACTCTGATTTCCTGATTTAACCACTTCCAGGAATTGTGATGTCCTCTGTGTGAACAGTACATCCTTTGATGCAGATCACACTTTAGGTGGTGGTCTTGGAGGGTTGTGACCAAGCAGCTCTGGTGGTCCAGATTGGCAAGGGCTCAGAATGAAGGCTACCTTCTAAAAGAAGTGCAAATGTCTCAGGGTACCTGATTGTTCATGCTGCTCATAATTACTTTGTAGACATTTTGGGTCCAGTCAGCTGTATATATGTTGTGCCCATTCCCACTCACACCACCCTGAAGGCAGAGATTGTTCTGGTTTTGTGTCTTTCTTCAGTGCCCAGCACAGTGTCTGGCACATAGTAGGTCCTCAATAAAGTCCTACAAAATGGATTTGAATTGAATTGGAATACAGTTTTGGTGCCTACTTCTTAGGTTGATAATCTTCATAAGCCCCGTCTGGGGCTTTGTATACTGACCACTAAGAAATATATAGACTGTCTACACACACACACACACACACACACACACACACACACACACACTCGATGTTCATGTATCCTGAATGTGCCTCAGCATAGGAAATTAATGGGCTGAGCCAGAAGTGCCTTGGACTACCTGGAAGTCTCCAAATCCAGGATCTCTGACCACTTGCCAGCTAGGCTCTAGTAGAGATTCCTTTCAGGTTTGGGTCAGATTAGTGGCCCCTTCCCACTTTGCAATTCTATGGTTCTGTGACCTGGCCTAGGATGGCCTTTACAATTACTGAGAGATCAGACAAGACCAGAAACGTGGCAATATCAACTCACTGAGTGTGCCTTGGGGGCCACATGACAAAGTTGGGGACCAGCCAGCCAAAACCTGGACCTGTGTCCCCAGACACATTTACTCCTGTGTGGTCCTAGATATGTCAATAGGCTTCCTTGGCCTCGGTTCCCTTATCTACATAATTATGGTCCCTTCCAGCTTTCCTGAGCCCCCTTCCAGCTCAGCTCTAGTTAGGGTGTCTAAGTGCTCATTTGGGGACTCCTTGTTCAACCTCGAAGAATTCACCTAGTCATGGCCACAGTTGACCACGAAGTTGACCTCAGTCTATGGCCCTCACGTCATTTCATCATACACTTTGCCTTGAGGCTGTGTCTACATAAAGCAAAGCAGAGGTTTGCAATTATCCAGTTAATTCAATGACTATATAAACCATGTCAGCCCTCAAACATGCAGGCTGTAATTATCGATTTAACAGGATAATGGCCTCAGCCCTGCCTCATCTTTGCTGCGCCTCCACGGGCTCATTGCTCTGTGAAGGTGGGTGGCTGTGGGCTTGTTCTCTCAGTAGGGGGGCTCTCTGAAATGGCTGCAACCTTTAAGGAATTCTTAATGGAGCTGAGCTCCCAAGGGTGCAAGCTGATGATGGCACGCACTCCACAACACCGCCGGGCGACCTTGTAGAGGTTCTTGAGTACAGCTCTTCTCAGCAGGATGTATACCCAGGGATCCAAAATCTGATTCCACGTGGCCATGCGGAGAGCAAAGAGAACCCTCTCACAGGTTTCCAGGGAGTCTCCTCCACTGATTCCAGTGCTGGCCATGGTTACCTAGGAGAGAAGAGACCTTGGACATGAGGGCGGGAGGAAAAGTGAGGTCTGGAACTATAGATTTTTGTGAACCCAGTGGAATGTTGGGCTCCTCAAGACACATGGACATAAAACGTCAAGTCAACAAGTATTCATTAAATACCTACTGTGTATCAGGCTCTAGGCTAAGTGCTGCGGATACGGGGAGAGGCAAAAGATAGCCCCTGCCCTCGAGGAGCTTACCTTCTAACAGGAGAAACAACACACAAACAACTCAGTACAACAAAAGATGAAATTGGAGATGATCTCTGAGGGAAGACATCAGCATTAAAGGAGATCAGGAAAACCTTCTCATAGAAGATGGGATTTGAGCTGGAATCTGAAGGAAGACAGGGAAGACAGAAGGCAGAGGGGAGGAGGAAGGTTTATTCCAGGTATGGGGGACAGTCGGGGAAAAAGCAGAGGGCTGGGACCTGGAGTGATGGGAGTGGAGTCCATTGTCCCTGGATGGGAGGTGAGAGGCAGGCGCTCTACACTTGGAGGTAGAAGGGATCTGAGTTCAAGTGCTGACTCTGATTCTCGCTAGTTGTGCAACTTTAGTATAAGTCCACTGCCTCTCAAATTCTGTTTCCTCATCTTTAAGACAGAGGAATTACTTCACTAATTACCTCAGAGGGTTGTTATGAGAAAATACTTTATAAACCAATAGTTCTCTGTGTGCTTATATGTGCATGTATATGTTTATACACACAGATTTGTCCATCTGTTTATATGCACACACATATAAATATCTATGTGTGTATGTATGTGTAAGTGACCTTGGATTTCTGTGGCACAGGGAGCCAAATGAAAAACTTCCCTCAAGGAAAATCTGCAATTTCTAGTCTTGGAGACTTGGGAGGGTGGTGGGGGGAGTCTGAGGTTAAAGTGACTTTTCAAGGTTATATGGGTAAAAAGGGGGGACTTGAGCCCAGGTCTGCCTAACCTGGGAGTCGGCTTTCCATCTATTATCTCAGAGGGGAGATATGTGTGTGTATATGTATGTATGTGTGTATACACATGTGTTATGGTTGTGGTCCAGGCATGAGTTCATCCATATAGGGAAATATCTAGTTAGAAACTCTCTCCACTGATATAAAACAGTGACTCACCTGCAATCCTGAGCCTTAGAGCAGCCATTCTCAAACCTGCTGGTCTCAGGACCCTTCACACTCTTAAAATAATACCAAGGACCTCCCAAAGAGCTTTTGTTTATGTGGGTTATCCCTATCCATGTTTGTTGTATTAGCGATTAAAATGTCTTAGTATTATTATGAAAATAGTTTTGACTTTGTGGACCCCCTCAAAGAATCATAGGAGCTGCCCCAGGACCACACTTTGAGAACCATTGTCTTAAAATGTCACTTGAGGCACTAAGAGGTTAAGTGACTTACCCAGGGTCATACAGCTAATCAATCAACAAGCATTTATTAAACACCTACTATATACTAGGCACAGGGGACACATCAAAGAATGAAATAATCTCTACTCTCAAGAAATTTATATGTGTGTGCATAAAATGTGGATGTGCACATGTATATGTAGACATATATATACATGTACATGTATATGTATGTATCTATATATCAGAGGGAGAATGTGAACCCAAGCCTCTGACTCGACAGTTCTTTCTTTAAATGTCCTGCAGAAGAGAGAGATGATCTACAAAAACATGAAGTAGCATGATCAGGTATATTTTCAAAGCATGAGCTATGTGATGCCAGACCTTAGGACCAGTCACTCTTTACTGAGACTTCAGAGCAAAACAAGTCCAAATGAGCACCTCCTGGCCAAGATAATTTGGGTTTTTTCTTTGAGGGATGGAAACACAAAGCAGTGGAAGGATTCACACAAATCTAAAAACACAATTCAGAGTAGGCACCAGAGGGCATGTGGTCCAGCCATGTGTTCTGCCACTATCTCTTTGACAAATGAGTTTTGTTAATTGAAATGATACAAACCTATTCCTGACAGCTTCCCTTTCATTCTCTCACCTTGGACAACCCCAATCATTAGGAAGTGTTTCCTAACACTAAGCTTAAACTGACGCCTCTTTTCAGCTCCCGCCGCCCTACGTCCCCGCATCCAGCCATTGCTTCTTGTTCTGCTCTTAGAGGCTATAGAGACAGGTCAAAACACTTCTCCATAGAATGGTCCTTCAAACACTTGGACCTCAAAGTACATCATTAGTAAGGAATCAGTGTGATTCAGTGAGAAGGGAAGCCGACTAGAGTCAGAAGATTCAGATTCAGAGTCCTTCTGCTACCTGCCACCTGTATGACCTTGGATAAGTCATTCGACATGAGTGGGTTGAAGGGATGACCTCTGAGTCCTGCCAGCTCTGAAATGGGGGTGATAATGGCTTCCATACTCCAGAGTTGTGGTCAGTACTCAATAAGATGTTAGATGTCTTGCCCTTGGAAACCTGAAAATTCTGTGTAAATGTTTATCACTCAGCAAACACACGTTCACTGAGCACTTTCTATGTATGTCCGTGGAACTAATCACTAAGGATACAAAGGAAGGCAAAAAGAGCTCACATTCTATTGGGAGATTCCACATGCAAACAACCAGGTCCATAAATGCTATATATTCAGTAGAAATGGGCGGTAGCCAGACCCATCCTTTTGGCTAATGTGACAAACAAAAAAGAAAATGCTAAATGCTGGTGGAGATGTGGGAAAACTGGGACAATAATATTCTGTTGGTGGAGTTGTGAGCTGATCCATCCATTCTGGATAGCAATTTGAAACTATACCCAAAGAGGTATAAAGCTGTGCATACTCTTTGCTCCTGCAATACTTCTGCTAGGTCTGCATCCCAAAGAGATCAAAAAAGGGAAAAGAACCTATTTATACAAAAATATTTATAGCAGCTCTTTTTGTAGGGGCAAAGAATTGGAAATTGAGGGGATGCCCATCAACTGGAAAATAGCTGAACAAGTTGTGGTATAGGATTGTAATGGAATATTATTGTGCTATAAGGAATGACAATCAGGATAACTTCAGAAAATCCCGGAAAGACTTACATGAACTGATGAGAAGTGAAGTGAGAAGAAACCAGAACAATGTACATAGTAACAGGAATACTGTATGATGAAGAGCTATGAATGACTTAGTTATTCTCAGCAATACAACGATTCAAAACAACCTCAAAGGACTCATGATGAAAAATGTCATCTGCTCCCAGAGAAAAAACTGATGTCTTCTGAATACAGACTGAAGCACACTGTATTTCTCTTTCTTTCTTTCTTTCTTCCTTCCTTTCTATCTTTCTTTCTCTTGAGTTTTCTTGCACAAAATGCATGATTTGCATGATTGCACATGCACTGCTTACTGTATTAGGGAAGGAGGGAGAGAATTTGGAATTCAAAATTTTAAAAAATCTCAAATGTTAAAAAATGATTTTATGTGTATTGGAGGAAAGTGAAATATTATTTTAAAAAAAGAAATGAAAGGTAGGTACTCTCAAAGGGAAGGCACTCCTGAGAAGGACCAAGAAAGGCCTCTTGCACAGCTGGGATTGGAGCTGAATCTTGAAAGAAGCCAAGAGTCTTAGGGCAGTTTTAAGTCTAAGAGGTTAAGTGACTTGTCCATGTGTATACATGCATGTACATGTGTTTATATATCATGTCATGTGCACATATACACACGTGTATGCACACTAAGACTTTTAAGATACACTGTCTATATACATAAATGGGAGGGTCCCTTAACCTCTTTGTGCCCCTGTAGTAGGAAGGCCGAATTTATGATCTCAAAAAGGATCATATATATATTTGAATGGTTCGAAATCACAAGGTATATAGAATTCTCTAAGTAGATAGCATCAAGACATTTATTTAGGCCCCAGAGTGACAGATTCACGAACCAACTTCCCCATTCCAATATTGTGATCACAAGCCTCCAGGCCCAGTAGGCCCGCCTCACAAGAGTAACCAGGAGGCCACGGAAAAATAAGATGGCATAAATCATATTCACTGGCCTCAAGTCCTCACTCGAACTCTTGGGTCCACACACGGGTCGGCTCTGCTTTGGCTTCAGCTGTAGTTTTTCGCCTCTCCTCGCAGCCAAGCCTCTGGCGTTCTCAAGCCCCACCTCAAAGACCAGAGACCAGAGAGCATTGGTTCCCGAGTTGGCCCCTCTTAAGTCATTAATCTGCCCACACAGGTTTCACACCTGATAGGGCTTTGGGCCTGGGGCTTAGCACTTAACAGCTGAAAGTTATTTCACTGTAAACAAAAGCCAAACTCCTCAAGGGCACCCATTAAACTGAGTGCTAAGGAGCCCTCTTTTGCCTTAAGGACACAGCCCCTAGGCAGTTCACTGGGGCTCATTTGTGCTGGTAAAGGAAGTGTCCTTCCCTGGAAGCCCTCTACACTGAGGAGATCACAGACTGGGTGAAAAAAACTGATCTTTTAAATTTCTTTGCTTGGGCTAGTCCATACGTCTTCTTATCAGAAGATAAGTATTTCCCATTGGGAATTAAATATCATTTTCTGAAGAAAAGTTAATTCAAGTAGATAGATAATATATAGATAAATGATTTAAAAAGATGATAGACAAATACCTGATAGATGATGGATAGATAAAAATAGATATAGGTGAATAGACTGATATAGATAGATAAATGGTAGATATCAATGGCTGTATATATTTTTAAAGCAAGAACTGTGCTCTGTACTTTAGTCCCTCATCTCATGCACTCACTTGACATTCAAAAATAAAGAGATCAGGAGGATTTGGGAAGGCCTGCACTGTCTGAAGAAGGTAGAGGACGAATGTGAAATTCCTCACATGTGGGGCTGTGTGAACCAGGGTAATAGTTCTGCAGCAGGGCCATGGGACCAACTTGTCCAACTGCTTCACTTTGCTGCTGAGGAAACTTAGGCCCAGAGAGAGGAAGGGACTAACATGAGGTCACACGAATAGAGCTAGAATTAAAATGCAGGGTTTCTACTGCCCTATCAGGGGTCCCAACCAGGGGATTGAGCTCTAGGGCTGGCGAGATTGGCAGGAGAAGTGTAGGAGCTGCTGTAAGAAGGAGGAAAGTCTGCACAAACAGACTGAGGTCATTTTTCCTGGACTCCCAACAGTATTACTGCGGGCTCTGGGTACATTCCACTCTGGCATGGGCCACCCAAAGGGAGACTTCGAAGAGCTGCCGACAAACCCCAGTTGTCAGAAAAAAACCAAGATGGAGCTTTGCCTCTATAGTAGTCTACCCAGGCTGCCACCCATGAAAACCCCAGGGATGCTACCTCATCTAACCCTCATCCTGGCCACAGGAAGTGCTGATATTTGCATTGCCCCATCAAATCCTCAAAGTCCATCCACAGATTCTCTCTATTACCTTGTCATCCCTTGTGCTATTAAATGGAACAGTCATGTGACTCGTTTAACTGTCCATGAGATAGAGAAGACCCTCCCTCATTCTTTGCCTTTCATTACTGATTGCCAACAGTGATATAAACTCTAAGTTTTGCAAAAGCATGTCATTGAAATTGTGGGCATGGTGTATATTGTCCCATTTGATCCTCACATCGGGTCTGTGAGGAGGTACGATTATTTAGTACCATTTTACAGATGGGGAACCAGAGGCTGGGAGCATTTAAATGACTTGCCAAGAGTCCCACAGTTAATAATAATAACAATAATAACAGCACTTATGTCACACACAACATGTATTATCTCATTTGACCTTCACAACCCTGTGAAGGAGGTGCTAGTATTTTTCCCATTTTACAAGTGGAGAAATTGAGTCTGGGAGAGATGAAGAGACTGAGTTCAAGCTCAGATCTTCCTGACTAAGGGAGAGAAGACCTGCATCCAAGACTCTAGGGAGCAGAGGCATCTTGCTGATGAGGCAACCAAGGTGGAGTACAGTGGATCGATTCTCCGCTTTGTGCTGCCTGGCTTTGGTGTTAGTGTTGAGGCAATATGGTGAGGAGGAAGAGGGCTGTCCTTCAATGCAGAGGACCAGAGGGCCAGGTCCCTAATGTCTCCAAGTAAGAAGTAAGAAGCCTAGGAACTGAACCCAGGTCCTCTGATTCTAAATCCTATTGATCGGATGACCCTGCAGAAGTCACTGCACTTAACTGGGCTTCAGTTTCCTCATCACTAAAAGGAGGGGGTTGGAAGTTTCCACATTAAAATGTACTGTGAGACTCACAACAACCCTGCAAGGAAGATTCAAGACCCCTTTCTAGCCCCACTACATGAGTCAGAAAATTGCCCCAGAAGCAATCCATCCCAGGCAAAGACTACGAAAGAGGATATTCCAGGACAAAGCTTGATGATGCCTCGGAGGGTCAATCCCTCCTGCCATGGAGACAGCCAGTGGCTCGATGTGTATCCCCTTCCAGATGACAGTCAAACAAATCTTGGTTTGACCATGGGGCCAACTGGGGCAAGGCCCCCAGCCAAGTCAAGCCCAGAAACCCCGAGCACCATTTCTGTCAACTAGTCTATGCTCCCTGCTTCCTTCAGTTGCCCAGAGAGGGCAGAAACCCCAAGGCTCTGGCCACAAAAGGCCCTTGTTCCTCTTTGCCCTGAGCGCACTCCAGAAACGAAAGCACAGCATTGAGACCCCAGTAATCTTCCGACGATGCCCGAGGGCCATCGGCCATGGAATACCCCAATCCCAATGAAGTCCAAAGTGTGATAGGGTGTGCCAAGGCTGAGGCGTGTCCTCACCCACAAGCCTTTGTTCCAAGTGCACTTTGGGGCTGGCATCAATGTGGACATCCAATTGTTCAGAATGGTGCGCCTTTGACTAGGGATTGAAAGTTGGCAAAGGGCTTTCTTTACATGCATCATTTTCATGTACCCTCTAAGGTCAATAGCTCTCTGTTATCATCACCCTCATTATACAGGTGAGGAAACTGAGGCTCAGAAAGGTTAAATTACTTGTCCAAGGTCATGAGGCTCCATTTCTTTAATGAATCAGTGCAGTAGGGCAAAAAGAACACTCAATGTGGAATCAAAAGACCTGAGTTCAAATTCTAAATCTCCCATTTATTGTGTGACTTTAAGCAAATCACTTAACTTCACTTGGCCTGAATTTGCTCATCTGAAGGATACCGCTGTCCTCTAAAGTCAAACACATCCTCTCTTTTAGGTATGTTTGAAGGGTAGGGTTAGAGTTAAGAGGTATACTAGCTAGAGCACTGGCCTTGGAGTCAAGAAGACCTGAGTTCAAATCCTGCCTCAGACACTTACTAGCTGTGTGACCTTGGGCAAGTCCATTAACTTCCTTGGCCTTCAATTTCTTCATCTTTAAAACAGCCTCTAAGATCCCTCCCGGCTCTAAATTTTTTATCGTGTCCCCTTCTGTGCCCCACACTCCCTCACAGGACATGGTTTCAAATCACCTCTTTGTTTTGGTCACCTTCCTCTAAACAAATTCGCAAGTGCGTCTTCCTAAAGTGTGGCGCCCACTATTGGTCTGGTGGGGGAGGGGCACATACACATGCATACAGATAAATGTGTATGTACATGCCCATACACACATTGTGTAATATATACACATATGTATATAAATGCATGTGCTCATATGCATATGCACGTGTGTGTGTGCATGTATACATGTTTGTATGAATAAAATTGTGGAAGTACCCTGAGAAACCACCCATCTCGATAAGGGTACTTTCAGCATATGTAATCTTCATATCTCTATAGCCTTTCAAGGTCTGCCAAGTACTTTCCTTACAATAACCTGTTAGGTACAAAGGGCAAGTATTATTATTTTCATTATTATCTTTCTTATAATAATTTCCTTTTTGCAGGACAGGAAACCGAGACCCTGAGAACTTAAAGTGATTTGCACAGATTCTCACAGTCAGTGACTGCCTGTAGTGGTATTTGAACCCAGATCTGTCCTGACTTCAGGGTCAAGCAGCACACTTTTCACTCTGCAAAGACAACCCAACCCTGGAGTTATAGGACCAACCACAGACACCCTACAAAAACTGTCCTTACCAAGGGCTGCTTTCATGTTGGTCACTTGGCCACCTCTGGCTTCATGCAATGCCCTTTAAGTCAACACCCTGTGCGTCCTGTACCAAGTATGGAGCATTCTCACTGCCAAACCCTATAATTGAGGCCAGATGAGACTTGTCCTCAACTTCACCTCATAATACAGTCTTTGGGCTTCATTCTTCCTTTTCATTTCACCACTACCACCACTCAGGTTCATGTTCTTTTCCCTTAATCTGTAGCAGAGCTGTAACTAGGGTGGGGTGACTAGAGCTTTGCCCAACAATGCCAGCATTCAGAGCTCCAGCAGCACTGGAAGTCCTTCTACACAAATGAGCTAACATTTAGTTATGAGGAAAAAGTGAAAATAGGTAGCTGAAAGCACACTCACTTCCTCTCTCCTTCATGGAAGCATTCCAGGGGAATTCCACACCCCCTCCCACAGCCACTCTTACCCAATATTTCATGGTCTCTCCAAAAGCAGCCTCCCCCAGAAATTTCATCACATCCTGGGGAATAAACCCCATAGTTCATGATATTTCCCTTTTATGCCTATAAAGGTAAGAAAAAGGTACCTAATATATCTCATTAGAGGCTGGCTAGTTTGGGGATGGGGGCTTCCAGCAGCAGTGCAGTTAAAAGCCCTTCCCAACATCTCCCTAACTTTGCCATCTTCTGACACATTAGTCCCCCATGTACTCTATGATCCTATGATTCCAGCCTCCTGGCTGCTCTATCTCCCAACTCGCGGACTTTTTGCTTTCTGTCCCCCAAGACTGGAAGGTTTTCTCCCTTACTTCCCATCTCCTGGCTTTCTGGGCTCAAATCTCCTCCTTCTGATGGAGACTTTTCCCATTCCTCCACTCCCCTGAGGACCTTGCCTTGGAAACATTTTCTCATATACACATACAGAGAGAGAAAGAGAAAGAGAGAGAGAGAGAGAGAGAGAGAGAGAGAGAGAGAGAGAGAGAGAGAGTACGTAGCTAGTCGTCAGCCTGCTATGTATTCTATTAGAGGATGAGGGCCATCTCCAGTCATCCTGATCTATATCTGGCCACTGGGCCCAGATGGCTCCAGAGGAGAGAGTAAGGCTGCTTACTTTGTACAGTAGTCCCTTACTTAAATCCAATTCCCTTTCAGGTCATGGCATCGCCTTCCTGATGTCATGGTCCTCTTCATGAATGAAGGATGAACAACAGCAACATTAGAGGACAGAGATCACATTTTTACTGTTCTTGGTACCCCTCAGTCCTTAGGAGGAGAGAGGAAGAAGAGGATGGAATCAGCATTTATTAAGCACCTACCATGTGATAGACCTCAGGCTAAGCACTTGACAAATATCAACTCATTTGATCCTTACAACAACCCCATGAGATAGGTGCCGTTACTACCCCTGTTTTACAGTAGAGGAAACTGGGACACAGGTTAAATGGCTTACCCAAGGTCACACAGGTAGGAAGTCTCTGAGACTGGATTCGAACTGAGCTTTTCCTGACTCCAGGCCAAGAGCTCTGTGCCCTATGGCATCTCCAGCTGCCTCTTCATTTAGAAGCTGGTATATAGTAGGCACTTAATAAATGCATGCTGACCATAGGTCTTGAAATATTATATGATGTTGTGTCCAAGGATAACTTACCTAGAAAAGTTGTGTATACTCCTGAATGGAAAAAAATGGACATTTGACGAACAGAAAGGCTTTCTGATCTTTATAACAAAAGGACCAGAACTCAATGGAAAATTCAATATAAAAGATCAGAAGAAATGTAATGAAAACATTAAAGACTAATTATAAGGTATTCGTTAAAGTTAAACTGTTTACATATATGTGTGTGTGTATATATATATATATATATGTATATATATATATATATATATAGAGAGAGAGAGAGAGAGAGAGAGAGATGAAAATGTTATCAGTATTCTTAAAACTGTCATCATTACTAAGATATTTTGAGAAAAAGTTGGGGCCGAGTTGTGTGTGATGGGGTGATTATAAAACACAAAATTGGGAAGGAAAAGGTAAAAGGGAGCAATTATATTACAAAAATGGGAAGTGAAAGGGAGAACTAATAATAGAGAGGAAGCAGGTGGGGGTGCAAGGCTGGTAATGTTGGAACCTTACTCTCATCTGGGTTGGAGAGAAAAAAGCCTGTACATCTGTAAGGGTATAGAAATCTGAACACGTAGAGAGGTGAGAAAACTGGGGGACAGGCCAGGGATTTTTAAAGGGATGTGTAGATTGGGATTTGGGAGGAGGAGGAGAAGAGGATGAGGGAGACTTTTGGAAGAATGTACAGATTGAGATTGCAATTTTGGGGGTAAGGGATGGTGGGACTCTTAAAGGGGTGGTTAAAGTGGGAGTGGGAGGGTGGGGGGAGAAGATAATGTAACAGGGGTACGGTAAAAAGAGAGGCTAAGAAGGACAATAATGAGTAAAAGCAAGATGAGGAGGAAATTCACAAATAGTAATGATAACTTTGAAATTGAACGGGATGTCTGTAGCAGCTCTCTTTGTGGTGGCAAAGAACTGGAAACCGCCAGGATGCCCAGGCTGAATGGGCTGTGGTCTGTGACTGTGATGAAATGCTACTGTGCTATAGGGAATGATGCGCTCAGTGATCTTAGAAAGGTATGGAAAGACTTGCACAAATTGATGAAGAGCAAAGTGAGCAGAACCAAAAGAACATTGCATGCAGCAACGGCAATATCGTTTTAAGAAAGGTTTTGAGCGGCTAAGTCATTTTGACTATTATAAATACAGAAATTATAAATACAGAAATTAAAAATGAAGAACATATAAAGAAAGAAGCTATCTGCCAATAGAGAAAGAATTGATAAACAGAAGCATGTATAGAATAATTTTATGTATGTATATGTCCAACAGTAGTCATCTCGGGGGGGGGGTGGAGAAGAAAAAAGGGAAAAAAATTAATTTCCGTGACAACTTTGTTGTATATTTGGTGGAATAGGAAGTTGTACGTGATAGATTAGCAACTTCATATGCAGG
>CM053626.1:333890065-333924690 GCA_028646595.1 Phalanger gymnotis | reverse complement strand
GCTTCCCTCTGCCACTTTGTGGGTTCTGCAGCTCTAGAATTGGTTCAGAGCCATTGTTTTATAGGTTTTTGGAGGAACTTGGTGGGGAGCTCACGCCAGTCACTGCTTCCCAGCCGCCATCTTGGCTCCGCCCCCCTCTAAATCACTATTGATTAAAGAGTTACAAATCAAAACAACTCTTAGGTAACACATCACACCTATCAGATTAACTAACATGACAAAACAGGAAAATGATAAATGTTGGAGATGTGGGAAAGTTGGAACACCTAATTCATTGTTGGTAGAGCTGTGAACTGATCCAACCATTCTGGAGAGCAATTTGGAACTATTGCCCAAATGGCTCTAAAAATATCCATAACCTTTGAACCAGCAATATCACCTCTAGGGTTGTAATGATGTATCGGTAAATAAAGTGGGACTTTCTTTTACTGTTTTCTCTTTTAGCACTTATTTAATCAAGTGCCTTTGAAGAGTCTGGCCTTTGTTTCTTTGATTGGATCAGGAGTCTTTGATGACCTCCTTGCCTCAAGGGAAAGTCTGGTTTGCATGGGTTTGAGTCACATGTTTTTGATGCATGAGGCTTTTAGGCCACATAGGTGAGTCACATATTTTGACACCCTTTGACCCTGAACAGAACATATAAACCCAGAGGCTGGTGTTTTCCCTTGGGGCTCTCACTCACTGGAAGAATGGAGTGAGACTTAAAGAGACTCTGGGCAGCCACTGTTAAGAGCCACCCCCCCCGCCCCGCCCCCTAAACCCCGATGCTGGCACTTTGTTAAACTCTGGTAACTATGCATTAAGATTCAAATCAGACAAGGTCTGTCAATGTTTGTAATTTATTTGTATTTGCTCTGAAGTTCAGGTTGCTGGCTTTTCCTACTGAATTAAGCGAATGATATTTGTATGTCAGATTAAAGTGGGATTGTTAAGCCCTTAAAGTTACTTTCCTTAGTAAAGCAGATCAAAAGAACCCATGCTGGCAGCTCTTGTTGCTGATCTTGTTGGGTCTTACACCCCACAACAGCTGCTAGCTGAACTGTTGCTTCAAATGATCATAAAAATGGGAAAAGGACCCACATGTACAAAAATAAGAAATGACGAGCAGGCAGACTTCAGAAAAACCTGAAAAGACTTATACGAACTGCTGAGTGAAGCGAGCAGAACCAAGAGAACATTGTATACAGGAACATGCTCAGTGTGTGAGGACTGATTTTGATGGACTTAGGCCTTTAGGCAAGGGCCTAAAACTTTTCCAAAGGACTCATGATGGAAAATGCCATCCACATCCAGAAAGAACTATGGAGTTGGAATGCAGAGTGAAGCAGACTCTTTTCTCTTTTGTTTTGTTTTCTTTCTCACGGTTTCTCCCATTCATTGTAATTCTTCTATGCAACATGACTAATGTAAAAATGTGTTTTATAGGAATATGCGTGTATCACATTGCATGCCGTCGGGGGGAGGGAGGGGGAGAAAATTTAAAACTTATAGAAGTGAATGTTGAAAACTGAAAATAAATTAAATATTTTTAAAACCTGAAATATGTTAATATGCCAATAAGGATGATGATAAGGGTTGTGATTAACCCTTGATTTAAGCAAATGGGCCTCACCTTACCTAATAGTCTAGACTGAATAAGGAATACATTCCTTGAATGTGTTTGCAGGTGACAATATACATGTTTATACCTTCCCCAGGGGACAAGTTCTTAGAGTAAGAGAATGCAGGTTCGAATCCTGATTCTGCTATTCATAAGCTGTGTGACCCAAATGCATGCTGTTTTCTAGGAATTATGACATGTGTTTAATAATAATATTAACAATAAGCAAAATAGACATTTACATGGTGCTTTAAGAGATGCAAAAGATTTCAAATAATTTCCTTACTTGAGCATTGCTGCAAGCCAATGAGGTAGGTCCTTTTGTCATCTAGGCATTTTTCAGTCATGTCCAACTCTTCCTGAACCCCACTTGGTTTTCATTTTGTTTTGGGGGCATGTTTGCCAAATATGCTGGAGTTGTTTGCCATCTCCAGCTCATTTTACAAATGAGGAAACTGAGGCAGACAGAGTTGAGTGACTGGGCCAAGGTCACACAGCTAGTAAGTGTTTGAGGCTGAATTTAGCTCAGGGCTTCCTGACTCTAGGTCTGACACTCTACCCACTTCGCTGCTAAGTAGCTCTTAGAGTTGGCCCTACAGCCATGATTATGCCTGTTTTTATAGAAAAGGAAGCTTCTAGAACTGATGTGAAGTGCTCAGGTTCTCTCAGCTATCAAGGGTTAAAGCTGAATTCAGACCCAAGTCCAAAGACTAAGTCCTCTTCCCCAGCCCCCTACACATGGAGTAGGTGTCCTGGATACCACTGTTTGTCTGTTCGATGCTCAGAACAACTTCTTCCTGTATCTGAAGCAGGATTTGAACCAGGTGGTCTAACTCAAGAATGAAGTCTCTCTCCAATGCCCCATCCAAAGTTTTAACCCTAATTTGGTTACCAGAGATGAAACACTAAGCAACCCTGAGTATGCCTCCCTCTTCTCCAGCCGTTCCCAACTCTATGCATTGTCTTCCTTCATCAGAACGGAAACTCCTGGAGGCCAGAAGCCATTTTGTTTCTTTGTGTCTCTAGCACAATTAATGATGGCTTATTTATTTATTTATCCTTGTTCTGAATCTTTTGACAGTGTAACCCCTCAGGGCCTGGCATAGGGTGGGCATTTCACAAATAAGTGCTTCTCAATCAGTTGATTGTTGACTTTAAAGGTGAATTTGCATGAAGTAGATACCTGATCTTCAGAAAGATGGCATCTTGGTCCCTCACGTTCTGCCATTTTCATTTAGTATCTTCATTGCATTAGAGGAGTTCCCTACTCCAATC
Source organism: Phalanger gymnotis (assembly GCA_028646595.1). Classification (NCBI taxonomy): domain Eukaryota; kingdom Metazoa; phylum Chordata; class Mammalia; order Diprotodontia; family Phalangeridae; genus Phalanger; species Phalanger gymnotis. Next base: position 333,921,815 of record CM053626.1, on the reverse strand, counting down.
AAAGCACAAATATGAACAAAAACCTTCTGGGCAATGATTAATGGCCTAAGTATGGCTTCTTATGGGAAGGCAGGCTCTCCAGACAGTTCTCAGAATCGGTCATCAGACCATTCCATGGTTGCTGGCATGCACCGAGTGGAGGCACTTTGGAAACCCTCCCTGTGTCCTTTTGTAAAACTCATCTCAGTGAGAGTGCCCAAGTTCTTGGTGTTTCTGGATGGTGCCCACTTAGTGACAGGAAGAAGACTCCCTGGTGGCCCACTGGGCAGCAGCCCAGTAGCTTTGATGATGACTTGCACTTCTTGCACTTTCATAAGATGTAGAGAATAAAGGTCTCTATTCCTGAGCTCAGCACCATTTGCCAGGCCTGTTTTCCTAGGAATGGGGGGAACACCACTAAAAATAATAAAAGAATCGGAAATGCTTCACTTTGTTCACAGAGAGCCCAATAATGTTCGAGATTGGAATAAAGCGGAATTATCTTTGCCAATTAAAGAATCATAACTCATAGGACATCTAGTCCCTGGAGCCCAGGAGATTAAGTTACCTGCCCTGATACAGGTTGGACATTTCAGTAGTAGGACTTGAACCCAGATCCTCTGACTCCAGAGGCCATATCCATTCCATTGCTTCTCTCTTTTTTCTGCCCTCCCTCAGGTCATCACTCACAACAAAAAGTGAGCTTGCAAAATTAGGTTTGGCCTCACTATCCCATGCTAGAGAAGAGACCCCTACTCAGTGGGCCTCATGCAGATCTTTGCCATGTACAAGAGGTCTACCCTCCTGGGATGGAGTCAGGGTTTGAAACTCCTCTTCTGCCTCCAAATGTGTAAGTATTTTACAAGACGGCCTGTTTGTTTGGTTTCCCTTCAATCTTCTTCCAATCCAGGAATTTAGATATGGAGCAAAAGAACGTTAGCTCTGAGGTCAAAGGAACTGGGTTCTAATACTGCCTCAAGTACTTACTACCTGTAAGTTTCTTAAACTTTCTGGTCCTCGTTGTCCTCATGTGTGAAATGAGGAGGTTGGCTAGTTTGGATCCTGTTTCATCTGTATAACCTCAAGCAAGTCCCTTAGTCTAGAAAAACTTCAGTTTCCTCATCTGTAAAATTGGGTTAATAATACCTCTAATACCTACCACATATGGTTATTCAGAGGCTAAAATGATACAACGTGTCTCAAGCAATTTGAAAACTTTAAGATCACTCTTCAAAGTTTAGTGAGAAAGCAGATTGAGCAAATATTAAAAGACAAATATGGAAGGATGACTGCAAATAGGATTAAAATGGAGAGATTTACCAAAAAAAATACTTAACAAACTATTTTCTCCATAAGGAAAAATAAAGCTACCTCACGTGGACCCTAACAAAACAATCTCAGACTTGCTTTTATAGAAAGTAGAAATTAAGAGAACTTGAGAGAGCCAAAATGGGGAAAAGAGTCAGGGCTGGAGGGGATCTATCTAGGAGGGTGTCAGGGATCATATTTACAATGTAAAAAGGAGAGGGAGATACCAACGATGCAGGAAAATCTGACTTTGTGAATACCACTAAAGGGTGATGAAGAGCACCTTAGTGACAACCACCCTATATGTATCCTCTGCCATCTCTACAGGATCTTTGGAGAGCCAACTTTAAATCAATGGAGGCTCTCTTGGAAGAGGACGTTGATAAGGAACAAGGAGTCATTTGCTAAGCTCTGTTCTATAATGTGCCATCTCACTGTTCTAGATTGAGGCTGAAGACATCTGTACCTCCAGTTTCTAGGGGTACACCTGAAGGGCTGAGGGAATCTTTATCTAATGCCACCAGCTTAAGGTCTCATTCAGAATGGGTTCCCCCCACTGTTAACCACCAGTGATTAGCACCCCAGCTCCATTTAGCCAATAAACATCAATTAACTTATTCAAAGGGACATGTGATTCAAAGATAGAGCAAGAACAGAAGTCCAAACAAGTCCAATCACCTCAATCCCTAGGGCCCGTGGGCTTAGACCTAATGCCATTTCTACATAGCTTTGGTTGAACCAAGTTCTCATGTAGTTGAAGCACAAATGTGGCATCTCTCAACTACTGCTGCCCTGGTTTCCAAAGGCTACTCCTCACTTGGTGGATCCTCAAAGCTGTCCATAAAACTTGACATGGACTTGACCCCCAGACCTCTCAAAATCTACAAGGTCATAGCCTCCCATCTCATTCACCTAAAATGAGAACAAAAGCCTGAAGCCTGAATTCCTGGGTCACATGGCAGCCTTCAAGGAACAGGGCCCAAGCAAGACCCCTCCTCATGTAGCTTTGTCTCTGAGTTCTCACTGGAAGAAGTAATAGGAAGCAGGGCTGAGCTGCTGGTGGGTCAAGGCTTCAGCCAATCAAAGAGGCTTCTTTCCACAAGCAGATGCTTCAGAATGTCTGTCTGTGTGAGCCCCCATGTCACTTGAAGTCACTTCCCCTCCTTGCTCTCATGAATCTCCAGGATGCAGGCCTTCCAGCCTCTTCCATAGGAGGAGTTGCATGCCTCACAGGACAAGCTCAGTGGTTACTTCCACATTCAGGTCCCATTTTACAATTAACTGAAAGACAGAGGGAATATCAGATGCTACTCTGTGTGTTTAGTGTTCTTATATTTTTTAAAGGCACCTCATTGGGTAGAACAAAATTCTATCACCCAGGCTCATTCAGAGGCTTTCTGAGAAGTACCAGAAACAACTCTGTCCCATGACCTTCTGATACTTAACATTAGGCAAAGCCTAGAGAAGGAAGATATATATACTGGCCAGAGCTGCTGACCCTAGTGATCAAGGATTTCCTCCTGAGGATACTGTTATTGTAGATCTCTGGTTAATCTAAGGAGGCTGGCCTGTCCATCCACACTAAAAAGATCAAGTGGATGAAGAATGTCTGTCGCACAGCCTTTGACATGCCTTAGGATGGACAGCCCAATTGCAGTGTATATCTGAGTGATATGTACAACCCAGGTAGGCATCAAGGTTGGCACAGAGTTGAACAGGAAGAGATAGACATGATAGCTTTCAGCAAATTATAAAGCCCCTTTACTGACCTCACATCCCCCATGAAGGCAAAGTTCAATAGGGACATTTTTTTGGTGTTGCTCCATGGCAACAAGCACTGGACACGACTGTCCCAAAGAACAGAAGATGAGCCTCTCACAGAAGACCATGCAGAAGAGTGGGTTTGAGCTGCCCTCTGAGTGGTCCAGAGACTTAGCTGATGTCCAAGGTCACACAGTGAGTAAATGTCCAAGCTGGGAATCAAAATCAGGGTGTGTTGGGGTTTTTTCCTGGTTCTATGCCCAGAACTCTTTGCATTACTTTGAACAGCCTGATATTAGAAGCAACACTGTAAATCTTCTCCAGATTTCCCTTTGATAAAAATGGACACGTTTGGCCACAAATGGTTATAATAATTATGATAATCATAGTAGAATGAAACTCATGGTAATGTGCAGGTGTTTATTTGGGTTGTTTTCTCCAGGAAGCCCAAAGAGCTTCAAGACTCACTTCCCCCTTTTATGCATGGCAAGCACTGGGCATTGCCAGGATCTCCTGTCTTGCCAAGGAGGGCCTTGCAGGAAAACTCCCATGACTGGCAGTCCCACTCCTGAATTCTTGGATCTGCTTTTCCAGTTCTTCTGGACAAATTCTTGGTTACGTCTTCCCAGCCTTTCATTTGTGGGAGTTAACCAAAGTCAGACTTTCACTTTCCATTGCTGTCTTCTCAAACCCAATAAAAAGATCAAGAGACTGACCAAAGACCAGAACCTCATAAAAGCTGTCTCAAGGTAGGTACAGAGAGGGGGGAGGCAATGGGCCCCACTTCTCAGTTCTTTTTTTTTTTACTGTTCTTAGAGGCCCAAAAATCTGTCTCCACATGATTAAAGCTATTCTTTGCACATTTCCATAGTTCAGAAAAAGAAAGCAGAATTCTGTTAATGCCTGGTTAGTTGCTTGCTTCTGGCTGGTCAGGGTGATCCAAAAAGAAGAGCCAGCCTCCTGAGTAGATAGCCATGGAGTCTAACCCACTGTTGGGAGGGAAATTACAGGGCAGAAAGAATTTAAAATACATGAAGATATATCTCATGAGATTTCTAAATACAATTTCCACTAATAATATTCCATTTTCCAGTCTCCATCCCAACTAAAGTGTTATTATAAAAATTATATTTTAAAGACTCATGAACCTTCTTGATTCATATAAATATCAATTTTTTCTGTCCAGTAAGTGTTTAATCCCAATAGCAAAGATGGGCCAGTCTGACAGTGAGAGCAAGGGATAACTGAGGGACAGTTTCTGGATTCCATTGTTGGCTTGGAATATCAAAAGAAGGAAAAGATTCCTGGCACCACATTGGGCAGACCTCCTCTGGCTGATTCCTGGAAGAATTCGAACAAGAGTTGAACATAATGGGCAGACATGGATGGGTTGCAATCTGCACCAGTGGAGACAGTCAATCAACAAGCATTTATTTTCACCATTTGCCAGGCAATGTGCTAAGTGCTGGGGATATAAAGAAAAGTAAAAACACAGTCCTTGTCTTCAAAGGGCTCCCTCTAGTAAGGGAGTAAACATGCAAAAGACTATGTGCAGACAAGGTCTAGACAGAGTAAATTAGAGATAATCTCAAGAAGAAATCAGCTCGAGGAAGACCAGGGAAGTCCCGTATGGATAAGTTTCTCTGAAATATCAAAGTGACACCTAGTTTTCTAAATTTTACTCATTGATTCAAAATTATTTAATTTTTCATTCTTTTTGACTCACACTTTGAAACTCGGATTTTATTTTTCCAGATCTGTCTTAAGTTCATTGTTATTGAATTAATTTTTCTTTGGGGTCTTGGAAAGCTAGTTCATATTTTTTAAAGAAAAAAGACATTTATCAAATTAGAAAAGTAACCTGACTTCCACTGGAGATGGCAAGTTGTGACACATGAAGAGTCCCATTCAGCTTTGCCACCAAATCCCTTTTAACTTTGTACAAATCACACAGTTCCTCAGGTCCACCATTTCCTTATTTATAAGTGAAGGGTTTGTACCAGCTGATCTTTCAAGTTTCTTTTTGTGGCTTAGCCATACTAGATCTCAAACTGTATTATAAAGAAGTAATCACCAAAACAATCTGGTCCTGATTAAGAAATAGAATGGTGGATCACTGCAATAGATTATTAGTCACACAAGACACAGTAGCAAATGACCATAGTAATCCAGTGTTTGACAAACTCAAAGGTCAAAGATTTGAGGGCAAAAACTCACAATTTGACAAAAAATTGCTGGGAGAATTGGAAAGCAGTTTGGCAGAAATGAGGCAGAGACCAACTTCTCACACCATATATTGAGATAAGGTCAAAATGGGTACATGATTTAGACATGAAGGGCAATGTCATAAGCAAGTTAGAAGAGCATGGAATATTTTAGTTGTCATATATATGGATAAGGGAAGAATTTATGACCAAAAAAGAGACAGAGAAAATTACAAGATGCAAAATGCATAATTTTGATTATATCAAATCAAAAAGGCTTTGCACAAACAAAATCAATGCAACCAAAATTAGAAGGAAAGCAGGATACTGCAAGGGGGAGGCCCATAATTGTACAGCAAGTTTTTCTGATAAAGATTTCATTTCTCAAACATAAAGAGAACAAATACAAATTTATAAGAATAAAAGCTATTCCCCAATTGATAAATGGTCAAAAGATAAAATCAAGTAGTTTTCAGAAGAAGAAATCAAAGCTATAGTCCTACTAAAAATGTTCTAAATCACTGTTGATTAGAAAAAATGCACATTAAAACAACTCTGAGGTACCACCTCTCACATAGCAGATTGGCTAATAGGACAGAAAAGGAAAATGATAAATGTTGGAAGAGATGTGGGAAAACTGGAACACATGCCCTGTTGGCAAAAATATGAACTGATCCAACCATTCTGGAGAGCAATTTAGAATGTTTATAGTCCAAAGGGCTATGAAATTGTGCACACTCTATGACCCAGCAATACCACCACTAGGTCTGTATTTCTAAGAAGTCAAAGGAAAAAAGAAAAGGACCTATATGTACAAAAGTATTTATAGTAGCTCTTTTAGTGATGGCTAAGAACTGGAAATTGAGAGGATGCCCATCAATGGGTAAGTTGCAGTATATGGTTGCAATGGAATATTATTGTGCTATAATAAATAACAAGCAGGATGATTTCAGAAAAACCTGGAAAGACTTACAAGAACTGATGCAAAGTGAAATGAGTACAACCAAGAGAACATTGTACACAGTAACAACAATATTGTATGATGAAGAACTGTGAATGACTTAGCTATTCTCATCAATACAATGATTCAAGATAATCCCAAAGGACTCATGATGAAAAATGCCATCTACCTTCAGAGAAAGAACTGTTGGCATATAAATGTGGATTGAAGCATGTTTTTTTCATTTTCTTGTTTTGTTTTGTTTTTTGGGTCTGTGTTTTCTGTTGCAACATGGCTAATAGGGAAATGTTTTGCATGATTTCATATGTACAATCTATATCAAATTGCTTGCTTTCTCAAGGAGGGGGAAAAGGAAGAAGGGAGGGAGAGAATGTGGAATTCAAATAAAAAATAATGTCAAAAATTTTTGTTTACATGTAATTGAGAAAAAAATAAAATAAAAACTGTGAAAAAAGTCTTCTGCTGAAATCTAATGGTTACCCTGAAAATAGTTCTTTTTAAAATTTAGTGCTTGTTATCATTGAAAAGATTGATGATTCTAAGAGTTATTTCTTTTTGTCATTTTTACCCCTCCTCTGACCCTTGCCAGTTATGAGGCTCTTTCCTTATTTGTAAAAATGCAGTGATAATAATGCCCTGTAGAACCTACTTCCACAGATGCAGTGAGAATTAAATGACCTTTCATGTGCTCTGCAAACCTTAAAGTGTTTTATCAGTGTTAATTAAAATAACAGCAATTATTATCAGCATTACTATCAAAGATACTATTGGGAGATGATTCCTCTTCATTTTGGACCTCTAAAAGCTTGATCGAGATTAAACATGAAGAATTACAAATATTTTCCCAAATATTTTATTTTGATTTGGGTTCAAGCTTATGATTTTGTTGGAACTGGGAGCTCCCCAAACTCCCTCTTCCAGAGCAGAACAGCTATTGTTCTACCGTTTAGGTTCTCCTGGGCCCCTGAGGGGTTCCAGAGTTTACTCAGGGTTCCACAGTCAGTATGTGTAAAGGGTGGGACTTTAACCCAGGACTTTCTGACTCTGAAACCAGCTCTCCCTCCATTCCCCAATCTTCCTTTCATAAACCTTAAAATAGACCTCCAAATTCCAGCTCAGGAATAGAACAGCACTTGATGGTCAATTCTACAGGCAGTACCTGTGAACTCAGGTGTATGATTCTTATTCGTGTTCATCATTAATAGCAGCATATTATTGAATCTCTACATGTCATATGACAATATGACCAGTGGGGATTGAGACACTTGATGTGCAGATGCCAGGAAACTCTATGATGTTCTCAAGAAAACCTCTTTCGAGTATCTCGTGCTTTAAAGTGAAAGCCTTGGATTTGGGCTCAAGTTTCTCCATTTCAGGTGGCAATGCATATAGTTCAATTGCTTTTTAACAAACCCTAGAACAAGAAATTAAATGGGAATTAAACCTTCTGCAGAAGAAATGCAATCAGGCTTCCATGACCCCAGGATCTATCTAATCATTGAGGTCACTCCATTTCCTGGTCTGCATCATTGCCTCTCCAGGCATTTGCATTCTGGGGGAAATCTTGTCTACGTCTTTTTGTACAAGGGAGGATCCTCCCAAAGTACTCAAGGCCTTCCTGGGGCTCTGGGTACTGAGGCAACATGCTCATCTGATCTGCCCACTGCCTTTTCTGGTCTTTTCTTTGATGATACCTTTTTTTCCTCTCTTAAGCACAAAAAATATGTGATATATGAAAAGTCTGAAAGACACAATTTCTGAGTAATTAATCATTTTATTAATTATGGCTATTTATTAATTAATAAAAAGATGGTCATTTGGCTTTCTCTTGTAAACCGAAGACCCCTCATGGAGGCTTCTTGACACTTACATACCCTTGGAAGAGTAGATACTTCTGACAGGCAGAAATGAACTCTGATTGGTTAACAACTAATAAGAGAATGAATACCATAATGAGAGGGGGACCCATTCTGAGGAGGGGCTGGGTAAGTGACTCTGATAGTGTCACTCATGCACAGAGAGACTCATCTCAAACCAGACTACTCAGTTCCTGGGGCATTTTATGCAAAAAGATCTATCCTCCACCCAGTCAGTGAAAAAAGAATGGTGATGGGGTAAGAATGCCACCTAGATTAGCTTCTCCTGGTAAGGTCTTCTAGTTGGGTGGCACAAGAAGCATTTGTCCAGACGGTTTGGGTAATCTCATCTATCAGCAACATCCTTCACAAAGGCGGGCTGAATAACCTACAAGGGTTTATTTCTGAATGAGGAAATAGAAAAGGGGAAATCTTAATCTCAATTAATAAGTGGTTATTAATATGAAATAAATAATGATTTCCTTCACATAGTAGCTAATACACTGCTGGCACAAATCTTTTCATTCTTCCTTTGATCAGCTGCAATTTTAACTCTTCCAAAGTGAATGCGCTCCATCTGGAGAAGATCAATGTCCCAAGACAACAAGCAACATGGTTCACTGAAGGTTCTCTGCAGTCATTCTCTCCAAAGTAATCCAGCCCAATCTCTTTCTCTCAATTCTGGTCCCAGATCATTGTTTACTCTTAGCTCCTACAGAAGATATTTATAATGATAGATTAACCAATGAATTGATTAATTCATTGAATTGCACATCATGATCTAAGGGACATATGTATGTATGTACACAATATATACATACATACATACATATACATAGATGTGTATATCTATGCATACATATATATTCCTTCATTTTGTTTAGGAATGGAATGGAAAGTACTCATGAAGCTATGTGTTTCATATGGAAATAATCTATTTTCATAAATTGGGTAACAACTCAACAATGTGTAATAAAATCATCCTTCAATTCTTTGGTGGCTCTGAGATCTCACCGGCATGGTCATTTCTCCTAGTGGTCCTCAACACAGAGCACCCCTGACTTCTGAGCCTCTGCACTCTCATCCATGGGCTCTCATAACCTCCACAGAAGGTTCACAAATCACAAAAGAGATCTTTCTCTAGCTCTTTTTAACATTTTGGGGTGCCAGTGTAGCTCTTGGCACATAGTTAGGACTTAATAGATGCCTAATTGTTGGTCTTATTTCTTCAAACCTATACCCAGGTGACATATTCAATGCCACTTTTTGCGTAATCATCATTGACAACATGCTATGGCCTACTTGGGTTCACCTTATGTTTCACCATTGGCATTCATGTTTTCTATAATTTTGATCGTTTAGAGATTGCAGTATTCTATAATTCACAGAGTCACCAGAAGATTAGTGTTAGAAAGATGGATTTATGCTTAGGAGGCATGCTTGGGATATTGCAAGCACTCTGTCATTTCCCTAAAACCAATCCTATCTCCTCTCTTCCTCATCTTCATATCTGGGCCCAGTTCATCATTCAGTTACAGCATCCTCAGAGAAGAAGATATAGAGTAGGATTATGATAGCCTGAACATGACCTATGCAAATATATTGTTAATACCAAAAAATAGACAATGGAATGCTGAAAAGGCATCAGTGTGGATAATGACATTTTCCTAAGGAAGTTTAACAGATAAAAGGCAATCACCAAAATAAGGAACACAAAGGGGCCAACAAATACTGGCTATTCTGGCCAGGTGGAAACATGGTAGCCAAGGACAATACCAGTTTAGAATATAAAGTCATTGACCAAAACTTAAAGAGGAGAATGGTGGGAAATTAGGAGTTGTAGCACCTAATAAAACAGCAAAGAACAATGGAAGGAAAAGCACATTTGCTGAAAGCTTGCCAAGAGACTGAAGTCAACCAAGTCATCCCAGTAGCATTTAAAGACAAAAATGAAATGACAATAAGGTGGCCAAAAAATAGAACAGATCAGTCACCATTTTTATATCAAATCATTTTATCAATGAAAGAGAGGCGTATGCAAGATGAATCCCTGATGAAAATATGAGGCTGATCATTCAATAAATCAGTGAGCACTTATTGGGGACTACTAGATGTCAGGCACTATGCTGGGCACTAGAGATATAAAGATGAGGGTCAAACAGTCCCTGTCCTTATGGAGCTTACACTCTATCAAGGCTACAACATGCCCACATAAAAGCATATCTACAATATTGATACAGAAGGGAAATCAAAAGTTCTCTCAGGATGGAATTCATGTAGATAGCTTAGGGGCTCTGAAAAGGCCTCATGGTTGAATTGGTGTTGGAGCTAATCCGGGAATAGGGAGTTTCACAACTTTTCATAATAAACCATATCTTTACAGCCACAGAAATGGACCTGAATATAATAAAACAGTGAGAGTATAAGACTCCTCTTTGCTTCTGTTTTATTGACTGTTACACCACACACACACACACACACACACACACACACACACTCACATACACAATCACACACGCTCACATACACTCACTCACACATACTCATACACACTCATACATACACTCTCACACATATATACTCACATACACAATCACATACACTCACATACTATTACACATACACTCACACACTCATGCATATACTCACACACACAATCACACACACTCACACTCACATACACAGTCACACACATACTATTACACATAAACTCACACACACTCACATACACTCATACACATAATCACACACACACTGCAAACATATGCTCACACACAATCACACACATTTACACACACACAATCACACACTCTCACACATACACTCACATACACAATCACACACACTCACACATACTCACATACACTCATACACACATTCACACATATACTCACACACATACACACACACAATCACACACACTTACACACATTCACTCACACACACACTCATGCATACTCATTCACATACACTCTCACACATACACTTGCACACACTTACATACACTCACATACACAATCACACACACTATCACATACACTCACACACACACATACACTCATACACACACACTCTCACTCATATACTCACACACACATTCACTCACACTCTCACACACACACATGCGTTTTGTTCAGGTGAGCAAAGTGCTGCTTGGAGAATGTCCTTCAAGAAGGATTAGGTGAAAGCCTGCCAGATTCCATGACAGATGTGGTCACTCCTAGCGTGGTGATTGTCCCCAAGGTGGTGGAGGACTTTTGTGGAGCCAAAGTACCTCTGTGTCCAGGGAGCCATCAGCTCCAAATCCACATGCTCGCCAAGATCTTACTCGGTGTCATCCACGGGCCATGCCCTGCACTTGTGAATGGCATTCCCCATTATTGGAGCTTCTACAGACACTTCTGTTAGTGAATGTTATTCTGCTGATTACTTGAAGCCCTGGGAACTGCAGAGTCTCCTCTGGGAGACCCACAGTCACTCAGAAGTGATCCTGTGAGCTATTTATTCACATAAGGAAAACAAAGTTTTGTGGAACAGGTACTACAGAAGAAACAGGGTTTGGGTCCAGGATTGAACAGAGGAGAGAGCTCTGATATGGTGTGCTTCTTAGGCCCAGAGCTGACAGGGACCTCAGAGGCCTTCTTATCTAATGGCCTCACTTCACAGATGAATCAACTGAGACCCAGAGCAAATCAATGACTTGTTCACTTAAGAACAATAGCAGCTCACAGTTGTACAGCATTAAGCCTGAAAGAATATTTTATCCTCGTAACAGCCCCAAAGGCAGATGTAACTCATATTATCATTCCCATTTTACAAATAAGGAAATGGAGATTCAGGACAGTGACCTTGCCCAAAATGACCCAAGTTGGTGCAGTGGAAAGAGCATTGATGCTGGAGTCAAAAGACTGAGTTCATATCTGACTTTTGACACTTCCCTCACTTAACCTGCCTGGGCCTCAGTTTCCCTGTGTGTAAGATGAGGGAATGGGACCACATGCCCTCTGAGGTCTATAGTGTGAACCCAGATCCATAAAGTCCAGGTGTCTCCTAATGCCAAGTTCTCCCCACAGTCAAGTCTCTATGTGCTCGTGGGCTGTGTTGACAAGCTCACAGCTTGGTGGAACAGTAGAAGGAGATATTTCAAGGCTACTCTGGCCTATTATCAAATATTCAGACCAACTTATTTTCCAGACAATTTTAAAACAGCCCCACAAGTCTTAGATGAGCATCTCAGCCTCTGCCAATTTTCTCTCTGTTCTCTGATTACTTCAGACTCCTGCCCGTTATCAGTATGAGTCAGTGAACACATGTCAAGCAGATGTGGAGACATTTTAGAACTTAAGAAGATCACGTGTCATCCTGGTTCTTATTGCATCTCAGTGTTACAAATAGAATTTGGAGAGAGGTTCACACTGGGCCTTCCATTCTAATCTCTATACTCTTAAGAAAAAACTTTATTTAGTATTAGGTTTTTCCAATGCTCATTATTACACTGTTAAGTGTTTTCTCCCCTTCTACATCAATTCACATTATAAAAGTCACTTTATTAAAGAAATCTATGAGTTTCACATTCTTCCTTGCATGGCTCTAATGGTTTCTTTTATTTTTCCAGACCTCTAAATTTTATCACGGGATTTTTCCATGAGTTAACTGAGGCCAAATTCCAATAACTCATGTTTGGTCTTATAAATCTACTTCTTTCTGAGCGTGCATTATTATCAGGTTAACAAACTGGAAATCATCTAAGTGATATCTTACTTTGTGTGTGTGTGTGTGTGTGTGTGTGTGCGTGCATTTGTTTTCATTAGGACTTTCTACTCTGTTTTAGCTTGTTTTAGGCTATTTGATATTTATTGATTCCATCTTTTGGACTAGCCTCTGTGGATGCTGGTGGTTTTCAAAATGAAACAGAGAACATGGTGCCCTTCTCCAAACACACTGTGCTTTGTTAGAGCTCCGAGTTCAGCCATCAGTGGCTGCCTTGCCCAGGAACATTGAGCCAACACAGTCAATACATCCCACATCAACAGCCAGCTGCTTCTGGAGAACACACTTATGAAAAGGCATGAGCCCAACCTCAGCTGCCAGAGTTTCTCTGATGGGATAGAACCTTAGCTATCACATTCAGAAGTATGGCATAGTGGATAGAGCATGAGACTTGGCGTCAAGAAGACATCATTCCAAATCCATCTCAGGTACTGGTTGTTTGACTCTGGAAATGTCACTGAAACACTGTGCTTCCATCTTCCTCATCTATAATATGAAAAGATTGGAATTGCTGGCTTCTCCATTCCCATAAATCTAGGATTTTGTTGTATATCTCCTCCAGGACTTCTTGCAATTTCTGCTCATAATTAGCAGGTCCTGAGAGAAGTGTTTGATTCTCCTAAGGGTTCTAAGAATAACCCTGAGAGGTTAGCTTTCTTGTACTCTTTCATAAGCCCCCAACAATGTGCTTTCCATTAACAAGTGGCCAGTTAGATTCAATTAGCTGTTAGAAAAGATATCTCTTGTGAGGGCTTCTAGGTGGCACAACAGAGCACAGAGTGCTAGGCCTGGAGTCAGGAAGACTCATTTTCCTGAGTTCAAATCTAGCCTCAGACACCTACTAGCTGTGTGACCCTGGGCAAGTCACTTAACCCGATTTGCCTGAGTTCCTCATCTGTAAAATGAGCTGGAGAAGGAAATGGCAAACCACTCTAGTATCTTGCACAAAAAACCACCAAATGGGGTGATGAAGAGTCAGATATGACTGAAAATGACTGAACCACAACAATAACAACAAAAATCTACTGTAAAAGTATACTTATCCCCCAAACTAGGGATATACTCTACCAACATACATACAAGGGGCCTGAGATGAATGAGCTCAAACTTTACGTTTAGTAACCTCTGGTTACTAGAAGTCCAAGTGTAAACTGGTTCCAACACACATACACACACCCCACCCAGATTTGCCACAACATAGAGGGTAGTAGCTAGGCATTTCTGACATTGGAGAATACAACTGTTTAGAAAGGTCTCTTGAATCCAAGCTACCAACAACCAAAGGAAAAAGTGCTTCAAGTCATAAACAATTAAAGAAATAAAAGTTTAAGCAACTCAGAAGTTCCACCTCACAGACAACAGTTCGGCAAAGATGACAAAAACGGAAAAGAACAATTGCTGGATGCAGGAAAGCAGATACACTAACGTACTGTTCATGGAGCTGTGAATTGGTCTAGCCATTCTGGAAAGCAATTAGGAACTTGGACTCAAAAGTCATTGTGCAGACCGATTTGACCCTGCAACACCACTAATAACAATAAAAGCTAACATTTACATGACACTCACTAGGTGACAGTCACACTATTAAGTGATTTACAATTTATATTTCAATTGATCCACACAACAATCCTGGGATTATCTCCATTTTACATTTAAGGAAACTGAGGCAGAAGTGAAGTGACTTGCCCAGGGTCATACAGATAGCTAGCCTATTAACCTAAGGCTGTACTTGAACTCAGATCTCCCTGACTCCAGGCCTGCCGCTCTATCCATAGCACCACTGAGTTGTCTCTGCTAGACATAGACCCATAAATCTCAAAGGAAAAAGAAAAGGGGTCATGTGTACAAAAGTATTTGTAGTAGCTCTTCCCATAGTAGTAAAAAACTGGAAACTGAGGAGGTGTTCATCTACCAAAGACAAGCCAAATGAATTGTGGCATTAGAATGTAACGGAATATTGCTGTGTCTTGAGAAACAATGGAATGGAAAGTTTCAGAGGAAACTGGGAAAACCTGTATGAGTCGATGAAGAGTGAAGAGAGCAGAACCATGAGAACAATTTTTGCAATGACAACATTTTAAAGAAAAGCAGTTCTGAAAGACTTTAAATCCCTGCAGTGGCTTCCAGAGGACCCAAGGCAGCACATGCTCCCAACCTTCTGCTAGAGACTGCAACATAGACACACATTTGGGGACATGGCCAACAAGGGTGTGTGCTTTGCTTGATCGTGTGTGTCATTTGCCTTTTCTTTTTTGCTCCATTGGTGAAATGGGGGAGAAGGAATGGAGTGGAATAGGACAAAAGAAATATTTGTTCATTTTTTTAAAATCAATCACATTTTAAAAGAGAAACATGAGTCTCTTGAATATGTAATATGAATACCATTGTAGGAGCTTAAGCCAGTGTTGGCTCTAGGTTTCCATTTTCTTATTTATTTCTGCTATTTTTTTTAAATTAAACTAAGATTTCGCAGGATGGAAATATATGTACTGTATGAAATGAATGCATGAAATTGCATATATTTTCAAATGGAATCACCATAGCATTAGTTTTATTTAACTGTCTTGCTTTCTTACAAAAGAACATGAGGTTGGAGTAATCTGCAAAGGTTTGCAGTGGGAAAATGAAGTGCATCAGTAAAAGTTAATTTTAAAGAGAGTTATCTGCAGAATCTAAATGTCCTATGAATCTCCCACTTCTATGACTGCATGATCCCATGACTTGCAATTGCTCGGTGCTATTCAGTGAGAATTTGCCCTGACCAGTAACAACCAAGGTCAGTTCTGAGGCACATTGACAGAAACCCCTGTTGGGAAGGTCTGGGCACAAATGTGGAATTGAAGAGGAGGTAGACAGTAGAAAGTTTGTCTTAGTGCTGTTAGCAAAGGAAAGTGCTCCCTAAGGTGATCAAGAAGGTATTCTGGCCATCAGAATTCTAGTAACCACCACTTCTACTCATCTGAGGTCCCCTGAGCCCTGGTGTTCAGACTAAAGTCCCTCAGACACCACAAATCTGAGGCCACTCCCAAACCATCAAAGATATTCCAGGGAGCTTTAGTCCTAAAACTAGTTCATTGAATTTTAATGCTTTGGCAATAGCTCATCCATGTACAGTACATAGAATAATTTACAGAATGGTGCAGTGTCTAGAGACCTAGCCTTGGGGTCAAGAAGTCCTATATTCAAATCCCTTGGTGAACTCTTTTTTTAAAATAATATTTTTATTTTGCCCAATTACATGTAAAAATCATTTTAACATTCATTTTTTAAAACTTTTGAGTTTCAAATTCTCTCCCTCCCTCCTCTCCCCACTCCTGAGCAATCTGATATAGGTGATATATGTGCAAGCATGTAAAACATTTGCATATTAGCCATTTTGTAGAAGAAAATTCAAAAAAATTAAAGAAAGAGAGAGAAAGAAAGTGAAAATAGTATTCTTTAGCCTGCATTTAAAGTCAATCAGTTCTTTCTCTGGAGGTAGATAGTATTTTTCATCATGAGTTTTTTAGGATTGTCTTGGATCATTGTATTACTGAGAAAAGCTAAGTCATTCACAATTGATCATCGTACAATATTGCTGTTACTGTGTACAATGATATCCTGGTTCCACTCATTTCACTCTGCATCAGTTCATGTAAGTCCTTCCAGGTGTTTCTCAATCATCCTGCTCATCATTTCTTACCTCAGTGAATGCTTATAAGCTTGGTAATCACATTCAAGTCACTTCTCTGTGCTTCAGTTTCTTCATCTATAAAGTGGGAATGATCATACTTATATTATGTGCCTCAGAGGCCAGGTCCCACCTGACGTGAGATCTCCTGAATGCTACCCTAGATTCAAACTGTATTGGGGGAATGGGTCAGCAATCATTCAAAACCATGGCTCAAGAGCTTCTTTTATTATTCTTACAAGTCAACTAGAGGAAATATACATATATACATACATATATATATAATTCAGTAATATATATACATGTATATATATATATATATATATATATATTCAAAGCAAAAGAGATTTGATTATCACTAGAAGGGACAGACCTGTCAATTAGTATCTTTTCTAAAAAAATAATTTTACTATAATTTACTATAGCTTCTTTTATCTCTTTCAAAAAAAAGAGAAAATTATCTTCTTGTACAAAAAATATTTATAGAAGCTCTTTTTGTGGTGGATAAGAATTGGAAATTAAGGGGATGCCCATCAATTGGGGAATGGCAAAACAAACTGTGGTGTATGAATATAATGGAATACTACTGTGCTATAATAACTATATATGTATGTATGTATACATATATATAATTTTACTTTGGAATCAAAACATTCATCCTACAAAGCTGATATCCATCTGTCTTGTTTGTATGTTTCCTGCTGCTCTACTGGAAGTCAATAGCATCTGCTGCAGGCTTTTGCTAAGACCTGAGGGCATGGATCTGACCCTGTGTCCCCAGTTATTTTAGGAGGTCAAATGGACCTTGGGTTACAGGGCATTTTAAAGGGGTAAAAGGTGACTCAAAATACAGAGTGAACTTACCTGTTCCAATGTTCTTATCTGAAAATCGGTAAATGATGGCCTGAAGCCCAAACCGAACCAGGGGGAATTTCTAAAGCAAAGGACTGGACCCAAGAGGACCTGAATTGAAATCTCATCTCAGACACTTCCTAGCTGTGCAACCTTGGCCAAGTCCCTCAGCCTTTCTGAAGCTTTTTCCTCATCTGGAAAACGGAGACAAGAATGCTGTTTGCACCTGCCTCCCAAAGACCGGAGCCATACAGAAATACTTGTGATTAGCATCACAAAGTCTCAGAGCTGAAGGAGAATCTCCAAGGCCAGCCAGTTTGACTGGTCTCTGAGCCAGAATTCCCTCTCTGACATTCTTGACAATACTTGAGCCTTTCTTCCTTCTGTCTGAATGACCCTCCTCCTCATGGATCCTGCCTACATCTTGTTGGAATGTAGCTGTTTTCTTGTTGTTTCCTTCATTGGGCAGAGAGCTCTTCACACAGCAGACACCACTGCTGCCTTTCTTTGTATCCTCAGTGCTTTGTATGCCTCTTATTAGGCACACAGTGGGAGCTTAATAAATCCTTGTTGACTTGGTGATTCAGCCTTTGTTTGAAGTCCTTCAGAAAGCGAGAACTTTCCACCTAGAGAGACAAACCATTATACTTCTGGTTGCTCCAAGGAGGCTCTTCCTTGTCTAGTCAAAAAACAGTATAAATGTGCATAGTCTACATCTACAATAATTATGAGTATACATCTATTATTGAGTCTAAGATCACAAGTGGCACCTTCTATGGGCAGACTTTCTGGGGTCCACCCCCAGCCCCCAAGCTGCTCTTGCCTCTCCCATTCCTGCCTCCAAAATCACCTTGTATTTACTTTAGCTTTCATTTTGTTGCTCTACATTATTTGTATATGGGCTATTATCTTCAATCAAAGGTGTGCTCTCAAGAGCAGTAGATAGTAAGTTTGGGTTTGATCTTGGCACATAATAAGTATGTACTGATTGGTTGGTTGGCTGTGGACACATTCAAGAAAGACAATGCAACAAAGATATGAAAAGGTGAGGTCCCAAGTGGTCCCCAGGTGTGGCCTCTGCAATACAGTACACAGAAATGGAGAGAAGTTGCTTCTTCGTGATGATAATTCTACCTTACTTGTGGTTCAACAGAAAATTCTCTGGGTCAGCCATTAAATTCTTGGTTAGAAATGACAGAAATGACTCAAAGATAGATCCCTGGGCCATATCATTCACACTGGTGCAACAGTCCTTAGACCTTTGGGTTGCTTCCTTCTGCCCTCCCCCAGTCCAGTGAGTGTGAGCTCTTGGAGCTCTTGAGCCTGCTTTACTCTTCTCTTTGGACTATCGTCTCTTAGCTTAGCACTGGGCATATAGGAAGCATTTAGGTGCTTTTTCCTTCATTCATTCATTGAATTGATCTATTAATGGATAAACACTTATTAAGTGCCTGCTATGGCATTGTGCTAAGCATCTGTAATATTAATTAAGTTGGGACTTTTTCACTGTCTTAAAATGCTAAATTAATTGTCTTTGAGCCTTACTAGGTGCAAAGCCCCAGGCCCAAACCCCTATCTACTGGGTGCTAAGCTGATGTTGACATGAAGTCCTCCAGGGAGGGAGGGCTCCTAAGGGGAGCTGCTAAGACCAGAGCCAATAGTACAAACCTAATTTCTGGTCCCTAGTTTGATGATGTCCAAAGACTGTATAACAGGGAGAACAGAGCTATTTGCTTGAGGCTTTCACTCATGGAGGAGTGTTGTTGTGGGACTCTGGGCAGTCACTCTAAGAGCCTCCTGGCTCATCAACCCAGATGTTGATGGTTTTTTGGTAACCAAATTGTGTTTTGTCTGTTTTTAATGTATGTTTGTAATTTGTTTGTATTTGCTCTGAAGTTCAGGGTGCTGGCTTTTTCCCCTGAACTAAGTGAGTTTATATGTATATGTTATATTAAAGTAAGATTAACCCCTTAACATTGCTTTCCTTGGTAAAGCAGATCAAAAGAACCTGTGCTGGCAGCGTTCTTGTTGCTGGGCTTGTGTTGGTCTTTCACCTCCACAATAGCTGCTAGCCAAATTGTTGCAACAGCATCTTTGCTAAGCAAAAGACAGTCCCTGCCCTGAAGAAGCTTACAGATGGGAGAGATGACAAGCAAACAAATAGATATAAACAAGCCATAGATGGGATAAATAGGACAGAGGGAAGTCCCTGGGATTAAGAGGGGTCCAGAAGGCTTCCTTCCTAAGGTGGGATTTTAGTTGGTACTTAAAGGAAGCAGAGAGGAGCAGACAGGGCATTCTGATTCCATCAGCCCAGAGTCAGGGGTCTATTCCCCAACATTTCTCCCACAAGCTTTGTGTGCTTTTGTCTAGCCAAAAAAAGGAAATGAACCTTGATAATGGATTACCTCCTGTTAAATGAGATGCTGAGGGATGGACTAACTCCAACCCCCTTCAGGTTTAGTGAGTCATTCAAGATATTTGCCAAATGCCTGGAGTTTCATTAAACCCACTAAGCTTCGCCAAGGATTTTTCACTTTAATTTTTAAATATTCCTGTTGCAAATGAAATGTAGTCCTCATGATTCTCATTTTTTTATCCATAACTCACACACACACACACACACACACACACACATACACACCTTGTTTTGTTAAAACTATTGTTGTCCATAAGGTATTTGATAATCTTCTTAAAGGCCTTTAAATGAACTTTTTAAAAAACCTTTTCCCCCTAAAAGTAAGCAGAAATCTCTCTGTTAGGTTTGCCCAATAATGTTTCTGCCTGTTTTGCCAATAAATTTCAAACGACACAGGCTAGTCTTCTATTTTGCTTTTTACTAAAACTTGGGGTTGATTCCCCAAGTTTTCCTAACTCCTATGGCCAGAGGGGGCCTTGAAATATTTTGTGTATCCCTTATTCTTTCTTCATCTGCAGTTTCATTTTACCTTTCTTTTTCACCTATCTTTAGGAAAAATTATTTTATATGTACTTTTTTTTTGAAAAAAATCAAATAAATATAAACATTTTAAGCTCCGAGAAAGGTCAGTGGCTTTGGTCATCAGAGCCTATGATATGTGCAGCTCTGAAGAAATATGAAAACTCAGTACAGTGGTGATCTGCCAATGATGAGACCCAATAAGGAGGATCTAGGGTTTGAGTTAGAAAGGACTTAAGCAGATAGAGACCCAGAGAAAAGGCATTGTCCAGTCTGTGTTTGGGAGGGAGTTCGAATCCTGCCCTAGATTCCTACCAGCTGAGTCACCCTGGACAAGGCACTTCACCCAGTCAATAAGTTCCAGGGGATCCCTGTTGCCTACAGGTTCAAATCAGAATTCCTCATCGTGGCCTTCCAAGCCCTCCCTTACCTGCTCCTTAATCCCCTGCACCAACTCTACCTGCAGTGGGCTGTTCCTCCCACTAGGCACTCCATCTCTCAACTCCAAGCACATTCACTGGCTGGCCCCATGCCTGCGATTCTCTCCTTCCTCATATCTTGTCCTGGCTTCCTTCAAGTCTCAGTAAAAGCCTTCCTTTGGCAAGAAGCCATTGCCGGTAATCTCATCATGTCTTCCCTTCACTGATTGTCTCCAATTTAGCATGGATAGAGCTTGTGGGGGCATAATTACTTGTAGGTTGTTTGCCCTACATGCTCATCCCCACCCCACCCTGCCATTTTGTCTTTCTTTGTACCTTTTGCACAGTGCCTGGCACATAATAGGCACTTAATAAATGCCTGTTGACTCTACGGCTTCACTTAACTTCTCTTAGCCTCAGTTCCTGTAATATCAATTAAGTTGGGTGTCTTTGATTGAGTGTTACTAGGTGCTAAACCTGTCTACTAGGTGTACTACTAAATCTACTAGGTGCTAAGCCTGTGTGGGCCTGAAGCACTCAGGGTCCTAAGAGGAGTTGCTAAGACCAGAGCCAATAGCAGGAGCCTGAGTTCTGGTCGCTCAGATGACATTTGATGGTTAAAGAGCATACAAAAAAAGGGGGCAGCTAGGTGGTGCACTGAGTAGAGCACCAGCCCTGGAGTCAGGAAGACCCGAGTTCAAATCCAGCCTCAGACACTTGACACATGTACTAGCTGTGTGACCTTGGGCAAGTCACTTAACCCCAATGGCCCTGCCCAAAAAAAAAAAAGAGTATGCAAAAAGAGAGAACAGAGCTATTTGCTTAGGGCTCTCACTCTTGGTGGAGTGCTGATGTGGAGACTCTGGGCAGCTGTAGTTAAGAGCCCTCCAACTTGTAAGCCCAGATGTTGGGACTTTGTTAAACTCTGGTAACTATGAATAGAAATTTGAATCAGACACGGTCTGTCTGTTGATGTTTGTAATTTGTTTGTATTTGCTCTGAAGCTCAGGGTGCTGGCTTTTCCCCCTGAGCTGAGTGAATGATATTTGTATATTGGATTAAAGTAAGATTATTAACCCCTTTGTGTTGCTTTCCTTAGTAAAGCAGATCAAAAGAACCTGGGCTTGCAGCTTTCTGTGTGCTGGTTGTTGGTGGGTCTTACGCCCCTTCAGCAGCTGCTAGCAGATTGTCGCAACAATCCTTCATCTGTAAAATGGAGATAACATTTACTTCTCAGGGTTGTGAGATAACACATATAAAGCACTTTGTAGGGGGCTCACCAACCCAGGACAGCTGGCTTTTCTCTGGGAGAAATCTAACTAGAAAACTAGTGGAGTAGAAAGTGTGCTGGATTTGAAGTCAGGAAGATTGGCGTTCAAATCTTCCCTCAAGCATTTATTAATGGTGTGTCCTTGCTTAAGTCATTTACCTGCTCCTAGTCTGAGTTTTCTCATCTGTAGAGTGGGGATAATCACAGCACTTGCCTCCCAGGTTGCTGTGAGGATCAAATGAGGTAATATACATAAAGGGCTCTGTATAAAAAGCTAAGTGTTATGATTTCGGTTTGCTGTTTGCTCTGAAAATGTTCCAATCAAAAGTCCTAGAGACAGTCCCACATAACTTAGCGGATAGGCAGCCAGGAAAGTGGGAATCAGGAACTCCCAGGTTCCAATCCTGCTTTGGGCATTTCCAGCTGTCTGCCCTGGCTGTCGGTAAATCCCCAAACCTCTGTGAGCCTTGGTGTCTATAGTGGAAAATGGAGTTGAGAACAGCAGGCAGCTCAGAGGCTCACTGGAAAGATAAGATTAGAGGATGAAAGGACAGGAGGGAGAGGAGGGAGCCAGCACTGACTGAGTGCCAGGCAAGCACCAAGTGTTTTACAAACAGGATCCCACCTGGAGGGCACTTTATAGATTTTAGGTATTATATAAAGGGAAATGGCATCATCAAGGTTACCGCAGGCACTTGTCAGTGACAGTCAGGGTTTTTTTTTATTTTAAATACTCCCATGCCAGGACGAATGTCCTTGTGTGTATGACTCCCTAACTCTCTTCCTTCAGGCTGGCCATTTCCACCCTTTCCCCAGGCCAGAACCAGCTGGGCCAGTAGTTAAGCCAGAGGGCCTCACTCACAACTCACATATTCCTGGGGATTCCTCTCTTTCTTCCATGGGTTCCCTTGAAGCCAGCACTTCCTCCAGTAAATGAAAAGTGAGTGAGCTCAGTGTTCCCTCTACCCTCTTCCCCCTCACCACTTCAATTAGCCTGTTATTGTCCATATTTAGCCCTAAATCGCTAAGCAGGGTGGCTTCCCCAGAGACAGTCCACATCAGTTTTTACACTTGACGCTAAGGTGGACTTAATGACTCGAAATTAGGAGCTAAGGGAGACTGAAGAAGGGGCCAAGTCTCGTTCTCTGGGCTGCTGAAAGGGGAGCCCTTCCTAGGCCTGGAACTGGGGGCTGGGCAGAAGATGCAAGGGGGTGTTTCAACAATCCAGCTAGCAACTGCTGTGGGGGTGTAAAATCAACAACAACTAGCACACAGAAAGCTGTAAGCCCAGGTTCTTTTGATCTGATTTACTAAGGAAAGCAACACAAAGGGGTTAATAATCTTACTTTAATCCAATATACAAATATCATTCACTCAGCTCAGGGGGAAAAGCCAGCACCCTGAGCTTCAGAGCAAATACAAACAAATTACAAACATCAATAGACAGACCCCGTCTGATTCAAATTTCAATTCATAGTTACCAAAGAAGCATCAACATCATGCTGACCTAGAGTCACTTACCACTCCTGCTTCAGCTCAAAGCTCCGAAAAAAGAAAGACAACCTCGGGTTTTATATATCTTGTTCAGGGTCAAAGGTGAGTCACACATGCGACTCACCCACATGACCTAAAATCATCACAAAAATTCGACTTAAACCCACATGGTCTAAAAGCCTCTGATGTCACAAATATGTCACTCAAACCCATGTAAACTAGGCTTTCCCTGGAGGCAAGGAGGTCATCAAAGATTCCTAATTTAATCAAGGAAACAAAGGCCAAACTCTTCAAGGGTGCTTGGTTGAATAAGTGCTAAGAGCCCATCTTGACTCTCAAAACAGGGGAGAAGTGTGAAAGGCTTTGTACTGACACTCTGCATGTTTTATTTTCAGTCTCCGTTAAGTTCATAGCATCCCAAGGGCTGGGAGATAATTTTACTATAAAACCCTGAAGAATTTCTCCAGGCAAGAAAAACATGACAATTGAACAATGATAACTGTATGCCTCTTTCTTCTTATGTTCCTTACGCATAGTAGATGCTTAATAAATATTTGTTGAATTTACTTGTATTATAAATATAATAGTCTCCTATATTATACAAACATCATTTCTTGGTGTTCTGACTAATATTCTATAGCATGCATTTGAAAGGAAGACAGATGCATGATGTATTTACTATGAGAGACAAGCTGGTTTTGCTGCAGCCAGCAGTCCAGTAGAACCATTCAGGTGAGGCCACATTGCTCTGTTCAGTTCTGGACATGATTAAAAGGACATTGAAAAATTGGAGTGAACCAGAGGAGAACTAGGCTGGTGAAGGGACTGAGCTCTCAGCATAAGAAGGTTTGGGGAAGGAGCAAAAGGGGCTGCTGAGCTTGAGTTACACTGGAGAACTCTGTTCAAGGGTTTGGAGCACTTGGAGGAGAAGAGAGTGGTGGGGCTAGGCTTCTTCTCTTTGGCCTCTGAAGGTAAATCCAGGAGCCATGGGAAGATAGTAAGGGGAGAATCTATGCTTGGTGTTAGTCACTCAGTCAATAAACATTTATTAAACTATTATATACCAGGCTCTGGGCTAAGCAAAAATAGGAAAAAGATAATCGCTGCCCTGAAGGAGTTTACAACCTAATGGAGGCAAGGACAAGCAAACAAATATGTGCAAACAAGTTATAAAAACTTTTTAACAAATAGAACTGTCTGAAAGTAGAGTAAGCTGTCTTGGAAAATAGGGCTTCTCCTCCCAATCTCTGACC
The DNA here is from genome assembly GCA_028646595.1 of Phalanger gymnotis. Classification (NCBI taxonomy): domain Eukaryota; kingdom Metazoa; phylum Chordata; class Mammalia; order Diprotodontia; family Phalangeridae; genus Phalanger; species Phalanger gymnotis. The sequence goes on along the minus strand of CM053626.1, from coordinate 333,897,080 downwards.
AAAAGGTAGATAATCTTTTGTTTGAGGGTTTCTGTCCCATATAAATTGGGCTATATGTTTGCCAAGGGCCCTTGTGACTTTAAAATTCTGCAATTCTGGGATTTCATTAAATCATCTATACTTTCTATCTTCAATGTTAAAGTCACTTTCTTTTTAAATAGCATTTTACTTTTCCCCAATTACATGTAAAAACAATTTTAACATTCTTTTTTTTAGTTTTGAGTCCCCAATTCTACCCCTTTTGCCTTCCCCTTCCCCCTCCCAGAGACAATAAGTAGTTTGATATGGGTTATGTATGTGCAATTCATTTTAGTCACTTCGTGAAAGAAAGAGAAAGAGAGAGGGAGAGAGGGATGAATAGAAGGAAGGAAGGAAGGAAGGAAGGAAGGAAGGAAGGAAGGAAGGAAGGAAGGAAGAAAGAAAGAAAGAAAGAAAGAAAGAAAGAAAGAAAGAAAGAAAGAAAGAAAGAAAGAAAGAAAGAAAGAAAGAAAGAAAGAAAGAAAGAAAGGGAGGGAGGGAGGGAGGAAGGGAGGGAGGGAGGAAAATAGTATGCTTTGGTCTGTATTCAGACTACATTGGTTATTTCTCTGGATGAGAATAGCATGTTTCATCATGAATCTTTTGGAATTATCTTGGGTCATTGTATTGTTGAGAAGAGCTAAGTCATTCACCATTGATTATCATCCAGTATTGCTGTTATTGTATACGATGTACTCCTGGTCTGCTCACTTCACTCTGTATCAGTTCAGATAAGTCTTTCCAGGTTTTTCTGAAACTATCTTGCTTGTCATTTCTTATATCACAATAATATTCCATTACAATCATATACCACAACTTGTTCAGTCATTCCCCAAGTGATGGGCGTCCCCTCAATTTCCAACTACAAAAAGAGCTGCTATAAATATTCCTGTATAAATAAGTTCTTTCCCCTTTTTTTAAAAAGTCATTTTCAAAAATGTAAATGCATTTTAAAACAAATCTGACATCAGCAAGGATGGTGATTCTGGCAAACCTTTTCAATTGTTGATATTTATTGAAATATCAAAATGGTTTATCCAACCACCAATGTGCATGTACAAAAAACTCCATCATGACCCCAAAGTCTTAGTTCAGTTTCAGCCTTCAAACAGCCTAAGAATTTGGGGTTAGGGGGGCAGAGCCAAGATGGCAGTGTGAAAACAGGGACTCACTTGAGCTCTCCCCCAAATCCCTCCAAACACCTGTAAAAAATGATTCTCAACAAATTCTAGAACTATAGAACCCACGAAATGACAGAATGAAACAAATCTCCAGCCCAAGACAGCCCGAATGGTTGCTGGGAAGGGTCTATCACACTGTGCTGGGACTTCTCAAATCACAAACACCAAAGACAATAGAGAAGGTCAGGGGAAAAACTGTTGGACCTGGGTGAGAGAAGTGCATGGTCCGGCCCCAGCCCTGGGGTGGCAGATGTGGCTGTGGCAGCAGTGGTGGCTGCTTCTGGAGCTCCAGGCCCACAGACAGTGGGAGGAGTCAAGCTGCTGATTAGAGTGGGAGTGTAGGGATCTCCGCCTTTGCTCTGCTTAGAACAGAGTCAAAGTCCTGGTTGGTGGTCCTTGGGGGAGGAGGAGTTCTGGTGTGGGAAAGCTTGTGGTAGCTGTGGAGAGGGAGTCCTTCTAGTAGTTACATGGCAGAAAGGAGTGCTTGCTCTCACAGACCAGAGCACAGGCCAGGAGAGGAGTATCATACCACCTCAGAATAGAAGTAGTTCTGAAAACAGCAGCACAAAACCCCTGAAGCTTGGGACAGAGCAGTCTCCATTCTGGAAGCAGTCATACCCTGACAAAGAGCTCAAAAGTCAAGCAATTGGCTGGGAAAATGAGCAGGCAGAATAAAAGGACTCAGACTATAGAATCTTTCTTTGGTGACAAAGAAGATCAAAACATATAGCCAGAAGAAGTCGTTAAAGTCAAAGAGCCTACATCAAAAGCCTCCAAGATCTGAATTGGTCTCAGGCCAAGGAAGAGCTCAAAAAGGATTTGGAAAATCAAGTAAGATAAATAGAGGAAAAATTGGAAGAGAAATGAGAGTAATGCAAGAAAATCATGAAAAATGAGTCAACGACTTGCTAAAGGAGACTTAAAATGATACTGAATAAAATAACACCTTAAAAATAGACTAGCCCAAATGCCAAAACAGCTCCAAAAAGCCAATAATGAGAATAATACCTTGAAAGGCAGAATTAGCCAAATGGAAAAGGAGGTCCAAAAGACCACTGAAGAAAATACTGCCTTTAAAATTAGAATGGAGCAAGTGGAAACTAGTGACCTTATGAGAAATCAAGATATTATAAAACAAAACCCAAAGAATGAAAAAGTGGAAGACAATGTGAAATATCTCATTGGAAAAACCACTGACCTGGAGAATAGATCCAGGAGAGATCATTTAAAAATTACTGGACTACCTGAAAGCCACGATCAAAAAAAAAAGAGCCTAGACATCACCTTTCAATAAATTATCAAGGAAAATTGCCCTGATATTCTAGAACTAGAGTAAAATAGAAATTGAAAGAATCCACTGATTGCCTCTTAAAAAAGGTCCCCGAAGGAAAACTCATAGGAATATTGTAGCCAAATTCCAGAGTTCTCATGTCAAGGAGAAAGTATTACAAGCAGCCAGAAAGAAACAATTTGAGTATTGTGGAAACACAACCAGGATAACACAAGATCTAGCAGCTTCTACATTAAGGGACTGAAGGGCTTGGAATATAATATTCCAAAGGTCAAAGGAGCTAGGATTAAAACCAAGAATTACCTACCCAGCAAAACTGAGTATAATACCTCAGGGCAAAATATGGATTTTCAATGAAATAGAGGACTTTCAAGCATCCTTGGTGAAAAAACCAGAGCTGAATAGAAAATTTGACTTTCAAAGACAAGAATAAAAAGAAGCATAAAAAGGTAAACAGGAAAGAGAAATCATAAGGGACTTACTAAAGTTGAACTGTTTTGTTTACATTCCTACATGGAATGATGATATTTGTAACTCATGAGACCTTTAGTATTTGAAGGGAATGTATATATATATATGTATATATATATATATATATATATATATATATATATATATAGAGAGAGAGAGAGAGAGAGAGAGAGAGAGAGAGAGAGAGAGAGAGAAGGCACAGGGTGAGTTGAATATGAAGGGATGATACCTAAAAAATAAAATTAAGGGGTGAGAGAGGAATACATTGGGAGAAGGAGAAGGAGATATAGAATGGGGTAAATTATCTCACCTAAAAGTGGCAAGAAAAAGCTGTTATAGTGGAAGGGAAGAGGGTGTAGGTGAAAGGGAATGAGTGAATCTTGCTCTCATCAGATTTGGCTTAAGGAGGGTATAACATATACACTCAATTGGGTATAGTGCCCTACAGGAAAGTAGAGGGAAGGGGATAAGGGGGGAATGATAGAAGGGAGGACAGATTGGGGGAGGAGGTAGTCAAAAGCAAACACTTTTGAAAAGGGACAGGGTCAAAGGAGAAAATTGAATAAAGGGGGACAGGATAGGATGAAGGGAAATATAGTTAGTCTTTCACAACACAACTATTATGGAAGCGTTTTGCATAATGATACATGTATAACCTATATTGAATTGCTTTCCTTCTCAAGGAGGATGGATGGGGAGGGAAGAAGGCAGAGAATTTGGAACTCAAAGTTTTAAAAAAAAATGTTAAAAATTGTTTTGCATGCAACTGGGAAATAAGATATACAGGCAATGGGGTATAAAAATCTATCTTGCCCTACAAAAAAGTAAGGGGAAAGGGGTTGAGGGTGGGATAATAGAAGGGAGGGCAGACTGGGAAAAGGGGCAATCAGAATACATGCCATCTTAGGGCAAGGGGAAGGGTAAAGATGGGGAGAAAATTTGTAACTCAAAATCTTGTGGAAATGAATGTTGAAAACTAAACATAAATTTTAAAAAATTTTAAAAAGACAAAATACACTCTGTCATCATCAGAAAAAAATTGGGGGCTACTCTGTCTATTAGGAGTACAAGCAAGGAAGAAAATCGCATTCATTTTGTTAAAATATTTGTTCATATCCTGTGTCTCAAAAGTCCCATTCATAACTGCAAATAAACTTCAAAGTTGTCAAAGACTGAAAGGTCCATTAAATTTCAAAATATTCATAGCAACATTTTTTGTGGTAGCAAACAAGTAGAAATAAAATGTGCTTCCTTCAATTGGGGAATCACTGAATAAACTGTGATATGAGTATATGTAACATTGTTGTGAATTCTGGGGCAGAGCTAACTGAACAGTGAAGACCTTAAACATTGCCTACCCTTCTATAATTGGACAGGCTCCAGGACTCCATTGATGTGCCTTGACTACCAGGCAACTACCAGGGACTCATCTGCCAGACCCAATGAATCCATACTGTCTCCTCCCATTCCCTAACTCTCTCCTCAACTTTTTATCTCTTTGTCAGGGATTGATCTTCAAATCTGTATCATCATTGTTGCCGGGATGGGTATTGCTGTGAAATAATGATGGCTACTGTGAAGATTGTGATTATACAGTAAGAAATCATGAAGGTGAGGAATTCAGAAAAATATGACAAGTCTTTTATGAATGGACACAGAGTAAAGAAAGTAGGATGATATGCTCAATGAGAACAAAAATGGTAATGAAAAACAAATTAGAAGGAAACTGAATTCTGCCTAATGGTCATAACCAATCTTGGTCCAAAAGAATTGTTAGTGACCTCCATCTCCTTCCTCTTGGGAGTGGGGTGGGACTATAGTGGCAGGACTTTGAACATGTTGTCAGATACTTGGCTGTTTTCTTTATCTGGAGGAGAAATTGTGATGTAAAACTCAAAGAAACCAATTAATCTCACTTTCTGAAAATTTTTGGGTAATGAAGGTACAACACAAAATTAGAATAGAGAAATAAAACTATAATTTTATATTTGAACATCATAAATCTGTAAAAATACTTTTTGTAACTGATTAACACTGAGGAAATGCTATGGTTTACAAAGCATTTTACAGAACACCTCTGTTTCAACAATCTGGCAAGCAGCTTCTGTAGGGGTGTAAGATCCACCAACAGCCAGCACCCAGAAAGCTGCCAGCATGCTACAAAAGCACAGGTTCTTTTTATCTGCTTAACTAAGGAAAGCAAGGTTAAGGGGTTGACAAGCTTACTTTACTTTAATTCAGCATACACATATCATTCACTTAGTTCAGGGGAAAAAGCCAGCACCCTGAACTTCAGAACAAATACAAACAAATTACAAACATCAACAGACAGACCTTGTCTGATTCCAATCCCAATACATAGTTACCAGAGTTTAACAAAGTCTCAGCATCCAGGTTACAAGCTGGAGGGCCGTTAACTACAGCTACCCAGAGTCTCTGCATCAACACCATCTCGAGTGAGAGCCCTGCACAAATGGCCCTGTCCTCTCTTCTTATAGGGCTTCAGATATCATCAAACATCATCTGAATGGCCAGAACTTAGGCTGCTATGATTGGCTCTCGAGTTAGCCCCTCCCCTTAGAACCCTGGGAGGTTCACATCCACATAGGTTACACACCTAATAGGGGTTAGAGCCTGGGGCTTAGCACTTAGTAAGACTCAATGAAATACACCAAATTACTCAAAGGAAACAATAGCCAAACTCTTCAAGGGCACTTGTTGAACTAAGTGCTAAGAGCCCATTTTGCTTACCAACACAACCTCATTTGAGTCTCAAAAGTCAGTACTGTGGGTATTATTATCTTAGTTTCATAATGAATAAACTGAAACTCAGAGAGATTGCATGCGTTGTCCATGATAAGCCAAATAGTATGGGTAGGAGGCGGGATTCAAACTCAGGTTTCACCTGATTCCAGGATCAAAAGGATTTCAATTCTGCCATACTGTCTTTCCTCATGAATATTCCATATATCTCTACATTAACAAAGTTCACCACTATAACACTATTATTTGACAAGGATATGATTTTTTTTAATAGGAAAGTCCATACTTGGCTCCATTTTTAAAAAAGAGAAAACGTGTGTGTGCCCCATCTCCTATTTCTAAATATATATATTTCTAGTGTTCTGTTGATTCTTCTATTAAATTCCTTCTCCAATGCCTCAACATGGTGCAAAGACAATCAGTAAGTGAAAAGATCTTTCCTGCCCATTGAATAGGCTTCAGGTGGAGCTTCAGGTGGGGCCAATAAAGGGAGGTCTGATCAGAGATAGGCCCACACCTTTTCACTAATTAGGTGTGAGGCACCAGGCTGGTTAGCTAGTTTGAGAGAGGCAGGAAGCCCTCAGGGATTTAAGGGGAGTTGCTAAGATCAGAGACAATGGTATGTGCCTGAGTTCTAGTCAATCAGATGACATCTAAGGACTGTACAAAAAGAGAGAACAGAGCTTGGAAATGGCAGAAGCTGCAGAAACTGAGAAACAGAGCTAGAAATGAGAAGTTGAAGAAACCAAGAAATGGAAAGCAGCAGGATTCAGAAGGAAAAGCCAGCAACTTGAATTTCAGAGCAAGTACAAACAAATTACAAACATACATTATAAACAGACCAAACACAAACCAACATCTAGGTTAGCAAAGCCAGAGGGCAGTTACAACGACTTACCCAGAGTCACTCGCCATTCTTCCAATGAGTGAGAGTCCCAAGGAAAAACACCAACCTCTGAGTTTATATAACCTGTTCAGGGTCAAAGGGCATCACAACATGCAACTCAAATGCATGTGGCCTAAAAGCTTCTGGCTTCTCAAACAAGTGACTCAAACGCATGTAAACTGGGCTTTTCCTTGAGGCAGGGAGGTCATCAAAGATTCCTGATTTAATCAAAGAAACAAAAGCCAGACTCTTCAAGGGCACTTGATTAAATAAGTGCTCCAAAAGAGAAAACAGTGAAAAAAAAAGTCCCACCTTAATTACTGATTGTGTTGTTAAGCAAAATTGTCTCATTAGCATGGCTTTTGTTTCTTTTGAGTGGAAGTACTTTCAGCTGTTAAGTGCTAA
>CM053626.1:333874906-333889565 GCA_028646595.1 Phalanger gymnotis | reverse complement strand
TGGTTCAAGGTTCTGCTGTGGTGGGGCCTAAATAAATTTCTTGTTGTTTTCTACTTAGACAATCTCTCATACCTTGCAATTTCGGACCATTCAAACATATACATGATTATATTTGAGATCATAAATTCGGCCTTTCTGCTACACTGATACACATGGTATGAATTAGACCCTGTGTTCTCAAAGGCTATATAAGTACAGAGTCCAGCTGTGGTCCTACCAAACTGGAAAAAACTTACATATGGACTAGACTGCCTACCACTTGGAAAAGCTTGTTGGGGGTTCAGTTGCCAAAGGACCAGAACTCTTCTCCCTGACCATTCATCTCTTAAAACACAGCGGGTTACAATCTCAGTCAATAGAAAGTATCCCCTGAGGGATCTTACTACAGCATATTAAAGGGTGAAAGTAGTGGAATATTCTCTTTCCTAATGTAGCCTAGAGCCCAGAGTCTCCAAAACTCTGGGTTCATATTGACTAGGTCTTCTCTCAAGAACTCTCCTAAAAGGTTATCATCACTTTGGCTCATGTGCCACCACTCACTCGGAAAAATCTCCAGATAGGTTTATGCCTGGGTTTCCGTTTATACGAGTGACAAGTACCCAGCACCCATACATGCACTCCAGGTAATAAATGCATAACAGACAAGTCTTTAGTTCACCCCTCAAGAAAATGAATGTAGAAGGAACACAAGCACAACAGATACAGAAACCACATACAGCAATCAGAGGAAGGGTACAGACCCACATTGCCATGAGGACAACCGTTTGAATTTGCAGTGAAATCCCTTGCTACCAAAGTGTTCCACATAGTCCCTCCAAGACTCCTCATGCCACTCTGTAGCTGAAAGTCCCCAAAGAAGTCAAACATATCCTGGGTCTGCTGGACAGGAAGACCTTTTTTCATCAGACCTGCATCATCCAAATAACTGGGAGCAAAGCATAGGGCTCCTCCACCTCATGGATTCAATTCATTATCAACTCTCCATGCAAAGTAGGTGGGTAGGTAATGCTGGTCTGTCTCTAGGGAGGCATACTGCTCAGGAACTCTTCTTCTCAGTTCCTAGAAAGTCCATTCTCTGAACTCTTAAGCTTGAGGTTACTTGAAGCAACCCCAAGGCTGACATTGCCCAAGAAATCTGCCTTCTTTGTCTAGAAGGCTAGATTTAGGGATCAGCCTTCCTGGGATTATTTCCCTCCTCTCAGGATCTAGGAGTTTATGGATAGCATTGTCCATGAGCTCCCCCTTAAGCCCTCAGACAAGGACATTCAACTCCAATACATTTTTCTATGATACTCCTAGATGGGATGGATATACTCTCCTTCCTACAATGAACTCCAGAAGAAAGAAATGATCAAGAGAGGAAGAGGAGAAAACCAAGAGAGATCAGCACACAGGAGTGGCTTTTGACATAAAACAACCTCCAGGGAGTTTCGGTTAACCTAATTGTCTTGATTGCAGCCACCCATAGCTGTAAGTCAAGCTCTAGGACTTACCTCTGGGCAGCCCCAAGTTAATGATAGATGCTGCCTGTTGTCCTTTTAACAAGGTGACAGTGGGCAGGTCTACAGACCATAGGAAGAAAAGCATGGATAATCAAAGGTCCAAGCATGCATCTAATTGATTTTAGAACTGACTTAATCAACCCCTATTACACCAGCCTGATTAGCCCAAATAAATGACATTTAATATCAAGCAGACCTTGCATTATCTTCCACCATGGCCATCTTGCCATCTGCTCTGCACTCCCTGCCCCCATTATTATGGCACATCCAGAGCCCAGGTTCGAGGCAACCTAACTATCAACTTTGAAACTACCACCCTGGGCCCTGCCCACCATCCTAATTGGTGGCTGTAGCACTGGACCCACTTTCTCCACCTGAGTTCCAATCACACTTCACATTTCACTTTTGCCATCTTTTTGCCACCTACATTGACCCCTCAGAACTACTGTCCTCCTGCCTTCTTGCTCTGGAACCATATTTGAATGTGTTCAAATCCCACCTCCGACATTAGCTATGTGACCAAGTCACTTCACTGCTGTCTACCTCAGTTTCCTCATCTGTAAAATGGGAATAATAACGGTAATCATAATAATACCTAACTCCCAGGGTTGTTGTGAAGACCGAATGAGACAATACTTGGAAAATGCTTTCCAAACCTTCAAGTGCTCTATTATTGTTAGCTATTGTTATCATTATTACTGCCCTTGCTACTGGAAAAGTGCATGTCAGTCAGCTCCCCTATGGCTCTACTCACCATCTGAAGGACGTCCCACACCAGTACACCTTCCCCAGTATGTTAGTCCAACCCATACACAAAAGGAGGCCCCTCCCCTCTTAACACACTCAGCAAGGGGGCCCAGCAAGCTCTGCTTAAAGATTACCTAGGAGGGAGAACCTGCTACCCTCGAAGTGAGCATGGAGTTTTGGTTTTCCCACAAGCCAAATTATCCATATAGTTGTTTCCTCACCTTTCTTTGATTTGCATGTTCAGAGGAGGCCCTGTTTTACTGTCTGAGAAGTGTAGTGACTGCTGTTCATCTCCCACCAAGCCCAGAGATGGAATAAGGATGTGTGCATTAAAGAAACAGAGCAGCATGAATTCTAGTTATAAAAGCATTGTGAGAGAACGTTGGGAAAAGCGATGCATTTGTGATGAAAATGGCTGCTAACAAGGCACCTGCAGAGGCCTTCTCTAAATTATGGTCCCTCCCTCCTGAGTTCAGGGAAAGCTAGGCTTCTCATTTGTCTCTGAATACTAAACATTTTCTGTGATCCAGGAAAGCCACTGTCCTTCATAAATGTGTGGGCTGGACTGTCCAGTAGTTAGGGTGAGATTAGCACATTCACTGAAAAGTTTCATTCTTGATAACTCGGGAAAGGAACTATACTTTGTTTTTCAACCATAAATCAGGCTTTGTTCACCAATGTTAGACAATAAAACTGAATCGTACTAGGTTGTAAAGGCGTCAGAGAACAGCAACACACCATGGGCTCTCTTCCAGGTTGGGTCACTTACGTCACGTACCTTCATCTAGGTCACTGAGAGTATTAGAACCAAGGATAGATCTTCCCAAACCACAAATAGAAAATAAATAGAGATAAGTAAATGAATAAATAAATAAGGGAATAACTGAATACATTTTAGATTCAGGGCACAAAGTGGTATCCCCCTTCTAGCCTGGTATCTTTCTCTGACCTTGACCACAGAAAATAACTATCTGCTCTTCATAGGAACCATGGATTCCCTTCCTGAAACCCCTCTGAGATCTGATAAGTGAGCAGTCACTTGGTCTTATTCAGAAGCAGACCTCCAGGCCACTCCCACATCATGCCAGGCCACGGGTCTCCCTTCCAAACTGGTTGTTTGATCTGATTGTAATGTAAGGTCCTTGAGCACAAGAGCTATCTTGTCAACCTAGAATTGTATCACCAGAATTGAGTACTGTGCCTGACATATAAACAATAACAATAATGATACCAACTACCACCACAAGAATAATAGCATGCATTTATATAGTGCTTTAGGGTTTGTAAAGCACTTTATAAATATTATCTCATGTAATCCTCACAACCACACTAGGAGGTAAGTGCTATTATTATTGCTATTTTACAGATGAGGAAGCTGAGGCAGGCAGAGGTCAAGTGATTTGCTGAGGGTCACAAGCTACTAAGTGTCTGCAGCTATATTTGAACTCAGGGCTTCTTGACTTCAGGTTCAGGTGCTCTACATGCCGTGCCAGGAGCTACAACAAAATGCTTAATAAACGCCCCATCCATCCATCTATCTATCTATCATCTGTTCATCCATCTATCCATCCATTTATCTGTCTGTCTCTATCTATCCATTTATCTCTCAGTTGCTCTTCCTAAAGAAAAAGCTCTACCAGTCTTTATAGGGGTTTAAACAAAAGGTAAACACAGTGAGAGGAGTGTTATAATTGGATAATGGCTAATGTTCTGAATTTCTGAAGAAGGAAGAATTTGGTTCAACAGGAGACAGCTAGATGGAACAGTGAAAAGATGCCAGGCCCTGGAGTTAAAAGGACCTGAATTCAAATCTGGCCTCAGACACTTACTAGCTGTGTGACCCTGGGGAAGTCACTTAACCCTGTTTGCTTCAGTTTTCTCATCTGTAAAAAATTTTAAATGGGCTGGAGAAGGAAATAACAAACTACTCCAGTATCTTTGCTAAAAAGAAAAAATCCCAAATGAGGTCACAAAGAGCTAGACACAACTAACAAATGACTGAGCAGCAGCAAATGGCTTAACTTGGTCAAAAGTTGAACTAGATAAATCCCCATAGACCCCATCCCAACACTCACTTTAACAGAGGGGACTGGGATCACTAGCTCTTTGAGAATGAACGATTGTTTGGTGTTTCTCTTCCATACTCTATGGTTTGGGATAAAACTCATTATCACATATGATCATCAGTTCCTGGGTCTTAATGGTAAGCAGGATCAGGTAAATGGCCAGCAGCACCTGCTTGTGGTTGTACCTCTAAAATGTGTTTTCTTGACTAGTTTTTAATTCTTGCCACCCCACTTTATCATTATTTAAAGTAAATCTAGAGAGATGCAATGCAACTTGGAGAGAACTAACACAAAATGTGGACAAAATTTCCAAGTTCATTATTACAAAATAATTCTTTCGCACATTCACATTACAAATTATTATAAAGCCACCCCCTCTATAATCTGATTAAGCATAATGTTGCTCTTTTCTTTTAAAAAAAAAAGGACTTTGTCATTATCTGTTTTAGTTTATTCAGAAAATTAATATGATAATCTATCATTCTGCAATTGTGATCAGAATAGCAAATAAACTGAGGAACATTAGAAACTCCTTTGTTTCTACACCTAGAGTTACAGGTTCACAACACTTTTACTACATTGAACCCATTTATGAAGAACTGTTGGTATTCTTTTCTTTAAAATGAAGAAAGAAATTAAGAAAGAAAGAACTATTTAATCAGGGTGGGAAAATGAGTTCTTGGACAATCATGTTATTTTGTACACTGGTCTCATTTTTCTTATTTTGAAGCAAAACACTCTTGACTAAAAGCATTATCTTTTCGTTCATACCACACAAAAAGATATAGCTGTCCCTTGTCCAAGGTCTTGCTAAAACGAATTATCCACAAAGAAATATTTTCTTCCTTAGAAGTCATTCTGAATTCCATACATCTCTCCTCAGTTTTGCAATTTTTAAAATTCTTTGACAGTTTCTTCATCACCTATTTTTAATTAGACATGGATGGTGCCCCCACCCTGTGCCCCTTTATAGAGATGATAATTTTCAAAACAATTATCTATTAGACTGAGACTCTCATGCTTTGACTCAATTTAGAGGTGAGGCTCAAGAGGATTAAATTTGTTTGTCTTTCAAATTTTTGCTGGTTTTTGGAAAATTTATGAACTCATTTACTGAAATCCAAGGATCAGATGCCCATATAAACATAGGAAGTGTTTTTGACAAATATTCAGATTACTACATTTCTCTTAATCTTATCTTATCCATGAATTCACAGAATTGGGACTGAAAAGAACATAGAAGGTGGCCTTCAAATCCTTTATTTTTAGAAATGTAAGAACTGAAGCTCAGAGATATTAATGCCTTTCCCAAAATCACAGAGCTTTTATGTAGCAGAGTTGGGATTTGAAACCAAATTCTCTGAATTCAAATCCAGTGGTCTTTCACTATACTACAGTTTCTTGCTTTATTCAAGGATTAACAAAAGAATGTTGTGCCATTAATGCCCTAAAAAAATCCTACAGATCCAAAACAAATATCAGAGTACTTCAGTCTGTAGAGTTCGTTGAATGCTCTTAAAAATAAATATTCACTCAAATGGTCATTAGTACAGAACTGACTTTTTTACCTACACTTTTCAGGAAACTCTTAATTGTCCCTGTCTTCTGAGAAAAAAAGTATATTTCCTGTCTCATTTCACAGCCTTCTCCCCCTGGGAAATTAATATTTTATTATTACTGACTGTAACATAGTATAAAGAAAGGCATTTTAAGTGTAGCAACAGAAAAGTCTTGCATCACAATAACTGGGGAAATGGTTCAGAACATCTTGATTTCAATGTGATTAACATCTTAACATTAATGTTGCATAGCAAGAGTTCTTGCCCTCACATCATACTGATTTTAATACATGAACCCTTTGGGTAGGAGGCCACTGTCACTGGAATTTTGTGTTTATTGCACTTAGAAGAGCTGGACATCATTGACATGTTTTAACAGACTCCAAATTATATCAAATCAACATTTCAGTGTAATCATACAAGGGCAATGTAGCCACTTTTTTATTTCTTGAGACCTTCAGAATATGGTTTGAGGAAATCTGCCTATCTACTCATCAAGGAGGCCCTCCATCTGTATAAAGATGGCCCTCATAAAGATTCCTAGAAATGAGAGAGGAGGCATACAGGTTGGTGGTGGTCATTATTCTCTCTTGGTCTATTTTTTTTGTTATTAGTATGGTCTGAATTTTTTTTTCTTGCATAACATTTCTCTCTTGCTCTCTTTAAGGTACCTTGTGATTTAATCCTCAGTGCCCTCCCAATTGGACCACCTCCAGCATGGATTTCTCCTCCCTATTTTACCAAATGTATCTGGCTGCTCTTTCCATCTTTGCTCTCTTTTCCCCTAAGCACCTCAGGTACTATGATGTCAAGTTCCCAAGTGTGATGGTTCTACTCTCCTTGACGGACGGAGAAAACAGTTTGTCGAAGTACCTTTTGCAAATCCTTTCCATTTTTATTTATTTTGTAACTTCTGTTTGTTTTCATCTTTAAGTGCCCTTGGAATGACTTTGTTTAGCTAGATATCTTGCCAAGATTTCTTTAGACTATTTTTACCCTCCACTGCTTCTCATTGCCTTATAAAGTTAGCCTGGATACTATAATCTCTAACTTTTACAGAGTTTTATATTCTAAGTTAGTGTGGCCTTTGAAGCTACCTCTCTCTGTTTGGAAATTGAGTCAAATGTTTGCTGAATGAGGCATTTTCTGTGTTCTTTGTTGTACCAATTAATTTACATTAGTTTAACTGCTGGATGAAATTATTACCATGTCAATGTTATTGTTGTCTATTTCCCATTTTTCATTTTCGATATCTTGTTTAAATGATTCTGGACTAAATCATCTTAACTTTGTGCCTCATATTTTTATTATTACTTTTTTTTCTTCTTAAATGTCGATCTTAGCCCTAATGAGTGGATAGTTTGTGCACAGATAGCTAACTCGGGGATAATTTCTACATCCACAACAATTTTCCCTAGCCGTTAGATGTAGTCAATGCCATTCTTTATGATCTCCCTGACACTCATTGCTTCATGCACTTTCTTTTAATCAGGAAAAGGATCATGATATAAAGGTTTGGGATTTTCTATTATGTATAAGACTTTGGACTCTCTTACTTCTTTATCCTGATTCATACTTTTCTGTATATTTCTCCCCAACCTTACATTTTCCCACATTTACTCAGAACAAATACGATTTCAAAAATACCATTTAGCAAAGAATACCAAATTAACTATCACACAATTGATTGAAATATGTAGAAAATGTAAAATCCCATTGCGCTTATTATTCATTCATTATAGGAAGCATTTCACTCAGTAGAACAAAACATTTGTCTTACAAGTTCTTTTGATTGTTAACGATTCCTTGGAAAATGTAACAGAAATGACTCTCAGGTAATAAAAATCAGGTAATACATAAAGCAAGGTGATGGAGGCTTACCAAAAAGAACTCACCACTATGATGGAAGATATACAGTGAAGAATCCAAGGTGAAGGGAGATCCTCGTGGATGGTGAGATCCTTCAAATATTGCTGTAGGCGGAGGATACCATGTTGATTGCATCAAATGTCAAGATGCTGAAGAGTCTTCTGGAAGGGGATGGTAATCATAGTTTGACCTATTCCACACAAAAAAGACCAAAGGGATGAAGAGCATCTATTGCCCAGTTTTCAACATACATCTGAATATATGTTTTATAGTTTTTCCAACACTATGTATAACTAGGAGAGAGTATGTGACAAACAACGCCAGAGTTGCAAAGGAGGTAGAGAAAGACTAGATTGCTTTCCAAAACCTACAAAGTTCCTTTGCTGACCCCAAGATTCCCATAACCATAATGGCCTGTCTTTCAAATACAGCTATTGGAGTTTTTAATGACAGAAAGACCTGAATCATAATGGCATTTAAAGATCTAAAGATGAGCAGCACACAGAGGGCAACAGAGTACACAGTAGGGGTGAGCAGGATATAGCATATGACCAACAAGTGGCACCAAGAAACAAGAGTAAATGATGTTATCAAGGCAGTTTGACCGAAAGAGAAAATATTTTGGCCAAGACTGTGTGGTAGCAAATTTTTTGGAGGGTATGGACAAGAGTTGCACTGGACAAGAAGGCAAGCATGGACTGTGGTTAGCCCCACTGAAGTAAACTCCCCATGTGAAAAGATTGAACATAACCCTAAAGGGTTAGGGTTGAGTATTTGAGCCAGGGTACAGAGCCAGGACTCAAGAAGAATTCAATAGGCTCCAACATTGGGCTGAATCAAACAAGAGGAAATGGAATATGGGTATAGACGTTTTACACTTGGGTTCAAAAAAGTCATCTTTACAAAACAAGATGGGTGATGCATGGCTATAGAGCAGTTTGTCTGAAAATGTTAAGGGGATTTCATTGGACTATAAAATTAATATGAGTCAGTAGTGGGATATGGAATCCAAGAAAATGAATGCCATTTAAGGGAGCATTAAAAGAGAAACAGAGCCCAGGTTTAAGGACGCGATAGCCCTGTTGCGCTCTGCCCTTGTGGGACACTTTGGGGATGCTGTGTTCACAATTTAGAAGGGACCTCGATAAGCTGAAAAGTGTCCAGAGAAAGGCGATGAGGATGGTGAAGGGATTCAGCCTCATGACATGAGGAATGACTGAAAGAGGTGCTGAGGACATTTAACCAGGAGAAGAGAAGACTAGGGGGATAGATGCCACCTGTTTTCAAGCATTTCAAAGGTTCACCCGTGGAGGATGGACTGTACATCTCCTTGCTGCCAGATGGCAGAGATAAGAAAAATGGGCAGAAGCTGTAAAGAGGTAAATTTTCATGCAATTTCATGAAAAGCTTCACAACCATTGGAGATGTCCAACATTGGAGTGCTTTGGGAAGAAATGCATCCCTCTTTCCCTCTTAGAGCCAAGGCCAGCTGACTGCTCACCTAGGATGATGTAGCAGAAAGGATGGGCCATATCTAGATTAAATGAAACAATCTGTGATTTTTGGATCGAGCAATTACATGTTGTCAATGAGGGCCCCCCCTTTTCATAGTCACCTTGGCATTGTTAATACATTTTTTATCCCCTAACTTAAAAAATAGGAGCTTTGTTTCGCATACATCAATATTTTTTAAAAGTTGCATCTCACCTAATTTGATTTTCTCCAGAAAGTTATGTGGAGTCATAACTTTCTTATTCTTGAAACAGAGGATTTCACATACTTTAAATTGGAAACAATTTAACCACATTCAGTGCCCCCAGCTGCTTCTCATTAATGCGTTCTGGGCATCAAATGTTCCAGGTTCACTCACCCCAAAACCATGCTCTATGCACCTAAAACTAACTGGATCAGATGACTGAACACATTGTTTTCCTATCTTCTTTTTATTATGCTTTTCTTGGAATCTCCCGAGAACTAATGTTATCCAGAAACTTACTAAAAAGAACCAATTGGTGCCACTCTCTGGATTGCATTCAAATTGCAAGCTCCCCCAACACTGAGGTCTTTTTATTACATTGGTGCTTTTCATAAATTATAGTGTTTCTTTTAATGCTAAGCCCAAAAGCTCCCTTCATTGGGAGATCTTAAAACCTTTAAAGATGTGAAAGCAATTAAATGACTTGAGTGTTAAAATAAAAAGGCAATCAGAACAAATTTTGCAAATCCAAATGCTATGAAAGTTTCTGAAGAAAAATTTGAGATTCAGAGTGTTTTTATCACCAGTTCAATAAGCTTCCTAAACAGGACCCCCTCCCAAAAAAACCTTACTCTCCACTTTGTATCTATTTGGTATTGATGTAGTTCCTTTCAGGCAAAGACTGGTTTGTTTTGTTTCTGTGTTCCTATTCCTTAGTGCAGTGCCTGGCACCAAGTAGGCATTTAATCGATTTTTGGAATGGGTTGGATTGGATAATAAAACAACACAGAAGCCTCCTCTATGAAGCCTTTCCTGATTTCCACAGCTACAAGTACCTCCCTCAACAATGGACTTTGGGGTTTAATTATGTGTATTTTCTATCTACTTAAATGATGACAGCCTGATCATCCCAGAGAATGGGGTGAGGACAGGGACTATTTGTTTTGTCTTAGTATTCCATGACTAGCATGGAGCCTAGCCCATCTTAAGTCATTTATATATGCTTGTTGAATTAAAATGAATAGAATTGAATAAGCTGTCACTCCAATCCCTGCCCCGCATTGGCTACCACGCCTTAGAAGCTTAAAGAGGAGAGAGAGAGAGAGAGAGAGAGACAGAGAGAGAGAGAGAGAGAGAGAGAGAGAGAGAGAGAGAGAGAGAGATTGAGATTCTAAAAACATGTCAGGGAGGATTCTGGGAAGATGACAGAGTAGGTCGGAAAATTCCAAGCTCTCCAGATTTCCCTCATAAAGAAGATAAAATAGTGCCTTAGGGGGAATGTAGAGTGGTAAAAATAAACAAGAGGTAGGGCAGAACAGTGATCTTCCTGGGACAATTGTGTTGGGGGTGAAAAGAACCCAGGGATTCAGAGATTCCAAACTAAAGTTCCCGAGGCAAGGTCATCTGGAATGAATTCATGGACCCAAGCAATCTTTAAGTTGACTAGAGTTTATTGTTACACTTTACAGTGGGCAAGAGTTCTTAGGGAACCTGAAATCTAAAAGGGGACACAATTATATCTTATATAGGGCATGTTGGGGGGAAACATGTCAAGTGTCTTGATCAGTTGTTTTGGGGTGGTATTAGGGAGTCATTGATGTGTGGTTAAGGAGTGGTTAGTTCTTAAAGGAACATGCACTTTTAGTATCTACTTCGAAGGTATATTACCCAGAGTTCACTGGGAAATAGCCCAAGGCAGGGCTAGGAGGAGGTGTGGTTCTGACCATGAAACATCACTAAGTCAACTAAAGGTCAGGGCTGGCTGGGTTGCTTCCATCAAATGTCTTATTAGTCAAGATTAATATAAGGGAGTATACACTTGACTATGTCTAGGATACATATCAGTAAGGTCAAGAGGCAGTAAATATTGTAATGTCCCAGTGCATAGCCAATTAGCAATATACAGGGAGTCGGACCAATAAATTCTATAGGTGCAGCTGGCCACAGTATCAGGAGTAGAGATAAGTGTTTTGCTAAGGCATGCTGCCCTTGAATTGGAGAGAAACTGCTAGGGCCAATGCTTTGAAGCTAGGGAAAGATGTGATTTTAGAACTGGATGTGATTTTGGAATTGAAGTCCAGGCACAAGCACCCCATCAATTGGTGAAGATTGGAAGAAAAATCTCAAGACCGAGGTTAGGTCCCTGTGAAGAATAAACACCTCCAGCCTAGCTACACTGAAACAGCAAGTGGAGACCCCTGGGGCTAGCTGGGTTGGGAGGTCGCCTCAGCCCCAGCCACAAGAACTTTCACCTCCTGGACAGTGTGGTAAGTAGGGTGTCTGAGCCAGAGAAGATTGAGGGAACCTCTGTTGATAAGGAATGCCAGACCCAGCTAGATGCAGCCCTGGGCAAGAAGGAACCAGCATACACCCCGGTTGAATGCAGAAGTATGTTTCAACAGTTTGGCTAGCAGCTGCTGTGGGGGTGAAAGATATAGCATTAAGGCAGAATTCATGACTTTAAAGAAAATCATGAGCATCCCTGAATAGTTCAGAATCACAGAATATAAGTAGAGGCAGAGGAATTAAAGCATTTATTCAAGCTTCAAAGTAGCAGACCTATGAACCAATGCCCCCAATTCGAGCCATCATACAATTGACTAAAACATCATCTAAGTGACCAGAACTTAGGTCCCTACTCTTGGTTCTGGTCTTAGCAACTCCCTTTAGAAATCTGGGGGCTTCATGCCCACATGGGCTTATCACCTAGTAGCTAGGGGTTTGGGGCCTACTTAGGAGCCAAGATCTAATCAGACCTCCCTTCATTGGCCCCACTTGGGGGGGCCCCACCTGAAGTCTATTCAAATGGATGGGGAAAGATCATCTCACTTATTGATTGCCTTTACAAAGTAATAGGGTGGGGATACCTGCTGGCTGTGGGCACTTACAGGAGGATGGAATTCTTGGTTGTGGTTCCAGGCCAGAGGAGAGAACTGAAGAAGGATCTGAGGCCAGAGATGCTATCCCCTATAACCCAGGACAAGAGTTGATTACAAAAAATAAGCTGCTACAAATAAAAAAAAATGAGCAGGCAAAGCAGAAAGAATCCAACTATAGAAAGTTACTATGGAAATGGAGAAGACCAAGGTTCATCTTCAGAGGATACTGAAGCAAAAAAGCCTATCCTACTCTAAAGAGTAATGTCAAATGATCACCTGCCCAAAAACAATTCATAGAAGAATTTTAAAAATCAAATGAGAGAGACTGTGAGATTTAAAAAAAAAATAAGAACAATCCAAGAAAAACAAGATAATGGAAAGTCAATCAATTAGAAAAGGAGAAGCAGAATCTTAAGGAAGAAAACAAATCCTCAAAAATTAGAATTGGGAGCAGAGGCAGTGCGGCTGTGGCAGCAGCAGGAAGCTCCTGAGGCTGCTTCCAGAACTCTAGCGTCAGCTGCTTCCCGTGTCCCTGGCTCACACGGTGGGAGGAATCTAGCAGCAGATCAGAGTGGGAGTGCAAGGAGTGCTTTGTGAGCACAAAGGAAGGTTCTCTTGCTGTGCCCTGCTCGGATGTGGACTGTGATCCTGGTTGGTGGTTCTGGGGGGAGGAGGGCAGCTGTAACAGAGCTTTCGGTGATGGTGGAGTAGCAGTAGCTCTGAAAACAGCAGTGCTTGGACCCTAAAGCTTGGGACAAAGTACTCTCTACTCTACAAGAAGTCATACAGTGACAAAAATCTCAAAGGTCAAGTAGCTGGCTGGGAACATGAAGAGGCCGAGAAAACCAACTTAGACGCAAACTCAGACTCAAACTCAACCTCTAGATTCCTTTTTTGGTGACAAAGAAGATCAAAACATACAGCCAGAAGAAGTCAATAAAGTCAAAGAACCTACATCAAAAGCCTCCAAGAAAAACATGAATTGGTCTCAGGCTATGGAAGAGCTCAAAAAGGATTTGGAAAAGCAAGTAAGAGAAGTAGAGGAAAAATTGGGAAGAGAAATGAGAGAGATGCAAGAAAACCATGAAAAACAAGTCAATGACTTGCTAAAGGAGACTCAAAAAATACTGAAGAAAATAACACCCTTAAAGAATAGATTAACCCAAATGCCAAAAGAGCTCCAAAAAACCAATGAGAATAATGCCCTGAAAGGCAGAATTAAACAAGTGGAAAAGGAGGTCCGAAAGACCACTGAAGAAAATACTCACCTTAAAAATTAGATTGGAGCAAGTGGAAGCTAGTGACTTTGTGAGAAATCAAGATATTATAAAACAGAACCAAAAGAATGAAAAAATGGAAGACGATGTGAAATATCTCATTGGAAAAACCACTGACCTGGAGAATAGATCTAGGAGAGATAATTTAAAAATTATTGGACTACCCAAAAGTCATGATCAAAAAAAGAGCCTAGACATCATCTTTCAAGAAATTATCAAGGAAAACTGCCGTGATACTCTAGAACCAGAGGGTAAAATAGAAATTGAAAGAATCCACCAATCACCTCTTGAAAAAGATCCCAAAAGAAAACTCCTAGGAATATTGTCTCCAAATTCCAGAGTTTCCAGGTCAAGGAAAAAATACTGCAAGCAGCCAGAAAGAAACAATTTGAATATTGTGGAAACACAATCAGAATAACCCAAGATCTAACAGCTTCTACATTAAGGGATCTGAGGGCTTGGAATATGACATTCCAGAGGTCAAAGGAGCTAGGATTAAAACCAAGAATCACCTGCCCAGCAAAACTGAGTATAATGCTCCAAGGCAAAAATATGGATTTTCAATAAAATAGAGGACTTTCAAGCTTTCTCAATGAAAAAACCAGAGCTGAATAGAAAATCTGACTTTCAAATACAAGAATAAAGAGAAACATGAAAAGGTAAACAAGAAAGAGAATTCATAAGGGACTTACTAAAGTTGAACTGTTTTGTTTACATTCTTACGTGCATAGATGATGTGTGTAATTCATGAGCCCTTTCTCAGTATTAGGGGAGTTGAAGGGAATATAGACAGAGGGTACAGGATGAGCTGAAAATGAAAGGATGATATCTTTAAAAATAAAATCAAATTAAGGGATGAGAGAGAAATATATTGAGAGAGGGAGAAAGGGAGAGATAGAATGGAGTAAATTATCTCACATAAAAGTGGCAAGAAAAAGCAGTTCTGTGGGAAGGGAAGAGGGGCCAGGTGAGGGGGAATGAGTGAATCTTGCTCTCCTCAGATTCAACTTGAGGAGGGAATAACATACACACTCAATTGGGTATCTTACTCCACAGGAAAGTAA
>CM053626.1:333864363-333874806 GCA_028646595.1 Phalanger gymnotis | reverse complement strand
GAAGGGAGGGCAGATAGGGGGAGGAGGTAATCAAAAGCAAACACTTTTGAAAAGGGACAGGGTCAAGGGAGAAAACTGAATAAAGGGGGACAGGATAGGATGGAAGGGAATATAGTTAGCCTTTCACAACATGAGCATTGTGGAAGTGTTTTACATAATGGTACATGTGTGACCTATGTTGAATTGTTTGCCTTCCTAGTGAATGTGGGTGGAAGGGAAGAAGGAAGAGAATTTGGAACGCAAAGTTTTAAAAGCAGACGTTCAAAGAAATGTTGTTTTTGCATGCAGCTTGGAAACAGGATATATAGGAATGGAGCATAGATATCAGTTCTGCCCTACAAGAAAGGGGAAAGGGGATGGTGGGAGGATTGGGGTGACAGAAGGGAGGGCTGACTGGGGAACCAGGCAATCAGAATATATGCCATCTTGGAATGCGGGAAGGGTAGAAATGGGGAGAAAATGTGTAACTCAAAATCTTGTAGACATCAATGTTGAAAACTAAAATATTAAACAAAAATTTAAAGAAAAAAGAAAATTAGAATTGGACAAGGGGAAGCTAGCAAAGTTATAAAAGACCAAAAATAATAAAACAAAGTATAAAGAATGAAAAAATAGAACAGAATGTGAAACATATCATAAGAAAAATAAGTGATCTGGAGAACACATCAAGAAGAGAAAACATAAGAATAAATGGACTATATGAAAGCTAAAATTGAAAAAAGAATCTTGATACAATAATACAAGAAATTATTAAGGAAAATTGCCCTGAAGCATTAGAACAAGAGGAGGAGGTAGAAATAGAAAAAAAATCTGCTGATCACCAGATGAAAGGGATCGTATGAGGAAAACCAACAGTAATATCATGGTCAAATTCCAAAACCCTCAACTCAAGAAAATATTACAAGAAACAAGGAAAAAAATAAATATATCAGTGCCACAATTAAAATCACACAAGACCTAATAGTGGCTACACTAAAAGACCACAAGTCTTAGAACTCTATATGTCAAGGAGCAAAAGAACTGGGGTTGTGGCTGAAAATATCATACCCACCAAAGTTAAGCATAATCCTGAATGAGAAAAGGAAAAAAGAAAGTACATTCAATAAATTGCTAGAAACTCAGGATTTTGTTTTAAAAAACCTGAATAGAAGATTTGACATGTAAGAGCCAAGAGTAATATATGGCCCATATCAAAGAATAATTACAAGAGACTCAATAAGGACAGACTACTTCCTTTTATATGAGGAAATGTCAAATGCATGTCTAAAAGTGTTATTAGTAATTAGGTAGTTCGAAAGAAAGATTAGGGTAGATCTGAATATAATATGATTCTAGAAAGCAAAACCATTTAGGAAAAGGTAAAAAGAGTAACTATCTTATACAAATGAGGTGTGAGAGGAAGAACTGACACAGATGAAGTAAATGGGTGAGGAGGATGGGTAGTTCTCGAACCCTACTCCCATTGGGAATGAGTTAAAGAGGAAACTATCTATCTACCTATGTATGTATGTATGTATGTATCTATCTATCTATATGTGTGTGTGTGTGTGTGTATCTATAGATAGATAGATAGATAGATAGATAGATAGATAGATAGATAGATAGATAGATAGATAGATATTTAGAAGGGTATAAAAGTCTTCAAAATTCAGAAAGAAATAAAATACTGAGGGGATAGGGAGGGGAGAGAATAAGGGAGGAACTTTAGAGAAGGATGATGGAATAGGATAAGGCAAGGGGTATAGAGGGGTGTTTAGATTAATTGGAATGGGAGGATCAGAGAGCTATCCTGGGTGGGGGGAGGGGTAGGCTAAGTAATAAGAAGGCAAGGTAGCAGTTAGACATACAGTAGAGGAGTCAGGAGGGATAGGAAATAAGAGATACACACAAACAAAATAAAGATCAGGAGTACAACTTATTAGGGAAAAAAATAAAAGGTATTAATCATGATCTCAAAGTTAAAGCTAAAATAGAATCGATCAAAACAGAAAAATAGGGAGACTACTCTATATGTCAGCTATATTAATCAATATTGTTTTAGACTATTTAAAATACCTAGACAATATAAGGTTGGAATATTTTTGTGATGTAAGAAATGATGAGTCAGTGGACTTAGAAAAATATGGAAAGATTCAGCTCATGAAAAAGAGGTTATTCACCCCCAGAGAAACAGAAGACAAATAAGTATAGTACAGTCTTACATACATGCATATGGAGCATATGTCTATATATGAGTATGAATATAGATGTTTAAGTATATGTATGTGTATATGTGTTTATGTATATATGTATATATAATACACATGTGCTTCATTGTAGCCTTCTTGGGGGAAGGGTGGAGATGAAAAAAGAACAAAGTAAAAATTGCACAGCAGGAAACAAAAGAAAACTTACAAGGAAGCAAAGCAAAGATGGACAGCTCTGTATATGATGTGTAAAATTTACTATATAGGCTTTCTTGAAATGGAAATTTATTGCTGTATATTTTGAATCCTCTCATGTTCTGCTGTGCACATGGCAATTTTTTTCTTATTTTATATTTAAACTTATAATCTGTATTTATCATGTATTTAAGTTTAAAACAAATTAGTGAAAATTCAGTTAAAAACCATGTCAGATACATTCTTTACAATTTTTTAAATTTCAGGTTCTGTTGGGCAATTAGAATTGAATTAGCATAGTGCCTCACAAACAGCAGGTACTTAAAAATGCTTAATAAAGTCAGACTAACAATTTCCCATTGAACACGTCCTCAAATGTTCAGTATGTGAATACAAAACATGATTAATTCCTCTCCTGCCCAGACCCAGGTACCTGCATCAACTGCCCAGGCAGAATTCTGCTGCCCCTCCCACAACATTCCACCCCCCCAACACACACTCTCTGCCCTCTACATCCCATCATGGTGTAGTACGAAGGCCGAATTTATAATCTCAAATATAATCATGTATATGTTTGAATGGTTCGAAATCGCAAGGTATGAGGGATTCTCTAAGTAGAAAGCAACAAAACATTTATTTAGGTCCCACAGCAGCAGATGCGCTAACCAGCCTCCCCATTCCGACATCTTGACCAAAAAACCCCAGGCCCAGTAGGCCCACCTCACAAGAGTAACAAGGAGGCCACGTAAAAACAAGATGGTACTTAACCAATTCATATTTACTGGCCTCAAGTCCTTGCTGGCACTCCTGGGTTCACACAGGTTGGCTCTGCTTCCACAGCTCCTGCTTCAGTTTTTTTTTTTCATCTTCAGCTATAGTGTCTCTTAGCTTGCCTCTCCTGGCAGCCAAGCCTCTGGTGTCCTCAAGCCCTGCCTCAACGACCAGAGACCACAGGTGCCAGAGTTGGCCCCTCTTAAGTCATTAATCTACACCCACACAGGTTTCACACCTGATAGGGCTTTGGGCCTGGGGCTTAGCACTTAACAGCTGAAAGTACTTTCACTCAAAGTAAACAAAAGCCAAACTCCTCAAGTGCTAAGGAGCCCATTTTGCCTTACCACATGGTCACCACAAGCACTTCTCAGGGAAGGGCTCAGTGTTGTGAGACCATAAGCAGGGAATAATCTCCACCTCCAAGCACCAGAAACAATTTTTGTTATTCAAGGAGAAAGAGTGAGTAGCACTGAATGAGCAGACATGGATGTGATATAAATCTCATCGCATCATCTTTTCCTCCAAACCTCTCCATTTTCCCAACTTCCCTATTTCCATTTGGGTACCACCATTTTGCCAGCCTCCCAGCTTGTCAGTTTCCTTACGATTGAATCTCTCATTCAGCTGAAACAACTCTCTCCAAAATTACTGATGATTTTTACAAATAAATAAATTGTATTGATACCTTTTCTTTTTATGTTGCCTAAATTTGTCTCTCTTAATTGCTCTGTTTAATGGTCTTTTCTCAATTCTTTTATGACCTTTCCACAGTCTTTGACATCATTGATCACTCTCTGGATATTTCCATCCTGTCAGATGCTGAAAATAATGTGTATCACCTATACAACCTTTCATGTCTATACACCGTTAAAAAAAACTAAAAATTATTTAACCTGTTTAAACATGTTTCAAATGAAGAATTTCAGTGTTTTTTTAATTCCCTCATTAAAAATACTTCTTCTGATTAATTTGCAAGAACTACTCATTGACACCAAGGAAATTTATTGGCTGGATTTCAACAAAAATCTATGTATGATTGGTGGCTGAGATTGGAAATAAGTATCATGAAGAATCAAGAACCGGGATTTAGTCAGCGGTTTGTGTGGCACACTTCTTCCATTTAAATCTGGTTATCTTTTTTTCCATTCTGGCAGCAATCCAAACCACATATCCAAAAACCCTGAATCTAGAATCTGAACCTTGAGTCACTATATCACAAACCTAGGGTTTGATGAAGATTTTCAAAAATCCTAAATGATATCCAATCACATTGTTCTTAGTCATTACTTGTAGTAACATTTTAATGAGAATAAGAAGGTTGTATACTATTAATAAATAAAATATACTTTCAAAATATTATTTCATCTTTATCTCATTCTTTAAAATTAAATCTTGCTGCTTTTATGTGGCCAGGTCATCTAGATTCCCCAGTGTATTTCCCCTCATCTCCCTTTCACAGAACCATCCTTTATGATAAAGACAAAAACAGGGAGGGGGGAAGTTCCGCAAAACTAGCCAATCATCAGAAAAATCGAAACTCTTCTATAGTTGCACATCCATAGGCCCCGGCCTCTATAAAGCAGAGAGTATCTCACCCTTTTAAATGTATATTTCCCTGTGCATTTTATCATAAACATAATTATTAGTATGGTAGTGTATGCATAAGTAAGCAAATACACATTTGTTTGGAGTACATGCTCATTTTTTTTCTGAGGATGAGCAATCCAATATTTTGAAGACCACTGGACCCTCCAACTGTAATTCTATGAAACGCTTCAAAACAAACTCCATAGATCCATATGGCTAACATACCTTTCCTTTCCTGCCAAAATGCTCCCTCAGTGGAAGAGTCCATCATTTTGCATCAGCATGGCTGAAATCCCCTAGCTGAAGCTGTTATGCATATTTTCATGATCAGACTCTAAGTCACTTTTTAAATATTAAAGCCTATGACTATTCAGCAGCATTTAGGTCCAAGCTGTTTGAGTGGCCTTTTGTTCAGGTGTGAGCCCTGTTGATGTCAGCAGGTCATTGACAGATACTCCAGGCAGACTGAGGCCACCTTTCAGATCTGCTCTGCCGACTAGACCTCACTGGGAAGGAATGCACAGAGGGGAAGAAAGATTATAGGGCTCCTGAGCAAAGTGCAAATGTCAGGGTTTGTAATGAGGTCACACTACTTTTGGTCTCTTCCAGTGCATCCTCCCTCAGATTGAGTTATCTGACAAAACATAATTGTTTAGGGAGGCAGGAAATTGCCTTTTTTCCAGGGGCTTTCTGTCCCCTGAGCTGGAACCACCATTTACAAAGTCCACAAGGAATGAGGATCTAAGATGGTCTGTTTTTAGATCTCTGAACTCATTCTCTACCAAAATTTTAGTCAAGATAGCTAAGATTTATACAGCAGCTAGACAATGCACTGAGCCTAGAGTCAAGATGACCTGAG
Organism: Phalanger gymnotis; assembly: GCA_028646595.1. Classification (NCBI taxonomy): domain Eukaryota; kingdom Metazoa; phylum Chordata; class Mammalia; order Diprotodontia; family Phalangeridae; genus Phalanger; species Phalanger gymnotis. The sequence continues at coordinate 333,869,205 of CM053626.1, read as the reverse complement.
TTCAAATCTTCCACTTTGGAAAGCCATAAGGAAAATAGAATTCTATTTCAAGCTTGGCCCCCAACTCTTGAAGGGACTCTGAAAGAATTCCCCTTCCCAAGCCACATTTAGCTCATTAGCCCCATTTGCCCATCTGTGACATGAGAAAACAGGATTCAGTGCTCTCCAGTGTTGCCACATCATTGGTCCGTTCCCAAGTACATGGAAGATCTGGACCTCCCCAGGCTCAGAAGCTCCCCTGCCTTCCTAACCCAGTTAAGCAAACTCATTAGCATTTAAAGCCCTTCCCAGTTTGGCCCCAGGCTGCACATTCCTCTCTTTCACCTACTTCGGGTTCCAGCCAAACGAGCCACCAGTAATTCCATGAACACAACATCCCACCTCCCACTGTCCTGCATTGGCACAGACTAACTGTTCCTGAAATAGGGAATATCTTCTCCTCATCCCTACCTAGTAGAATCCTACCACCTCCCACAAGCCTCTGGGTGGTGCAGAATAATGGACTCTTGGTAAAGGGGAGACCAAGGAAGGTGGGAATGTGGGGAGAAACATTTGTAGAGGTACCTACTATGTGCCAGGAACTGTGCTAAACAGTTTACAAATATCTCATTCAATCCTCAGAATAACTCTATAGGTTGGGAGCTGTTATTATCCTCATTTTACAGATGGAGAAACTGAGGCAGATTGTGATTAAGTGACTTGGCGAAAGTCAGAAAGCCAGTAAGTGTTTAAGGTAAGGTTTGAGCTTGTCTTCCTGACTGCTGGTCCAGTGCATTGGGCTTCCCCCAAACTTTGTAACTCACACCAACTCATCAAAAAAGATCATTTGGCATCATAAGAATGAAAGAAAAAGTCTAATTAAACCTAAATTCCTGAAATTGGCCACAGCCAGAGAGACGGGCATATGCGTTTGTGTTTGTGGCTCCTCCATCAATTGTTCAGGAACCATCCCCCTCTATCAACAATCTTTTAGGATGCTGGAGCTGCATTCTCCACATATATTGCCAGGGTGTATGACCACATTGAAGGAAGGCGGGAAGATATCTGCCTCAAACTTGAATAAGAGCTAGGCTTGACCCCTGCTGCCTTCCGCTTCTGGGTGGGACATTTTCTTTTTCTTTTTTTAAAGAGGAGCCATCAAGTTGGTGACTTCGGACCTGGAGCTACCTACCCTACTTCCTGCAGAAAGTTGGTGGCAGGGGCTCCTTCTGAGGAGGGCATGTAGGACAACAGCCAAGCGCTTCAGAGCAGAAGATCCCATCCCTGAAAGGTGGTCATTTCCTAGGAATTTCTTCTCTGGCTAATTGGGATTCCCTTCAGCTGAGTAAGGCCCACAGCATCTGTAGCTTTCTGGGAGACCAGAACACAGAAGACCTTACTTCTAGGACAGGCCCTTCCTCATCCACTGTTTCCCTGGAGGGCAGAGGAGTAGGGTCCTGGCAGGCTATCTGCTCCTCAGCCTGGGCTCCCAATGTTGAAGTCATCTGTGATAGGGAGCAGGAGCAGCCCCCACCCCAAGAGGGTCTCAGAGGATTGGGGACCTGGAGGTGGATTAGCCTGGTCTGAGTCCACTCCAGCAGAGCCCATGTGAAAAGAGGTTGGCTCAGACAGAGTCCATGGGCTTTGGCAGCTCAGCTTGGGATAGAGTTGGCTAGACTACATTTAACTGAACTCCACTTTGCTACTATCCTCCACCCTGGGAGGTCAAGGGACTAGTCCACATTATTGCAATTAGTGGGGACACACTGAGGCAGGACATGAACCCAGCCTTCCTGACTCCCAGCCCTTCACCACAAATGGGCAATTTGGGCTTTTACCACAGGTAGACACTGTTTCAGGAAATATTGTTTGACTACATGCCACAGTGGATAAAGCAAGGGACCTGGAGTCAGGAAGACCCAACTTCAAATCCTCCCTCAGATGTTTCTAAGCTGTGTGACCCTGGGCAAATCATTTGCCTCTAGTTGCAACCAATAAAATGGAGATAATAGCACACTTTTCCCATTGTAATGGTCAAGTGAGGCTCTATTTGTAAAGTGCTTTGCAAATTTTAAGTGCTGTAGTATCTAGTTATCAATAGTGCTATCAACAGCAATCAAATTTCAAAAGCACTAGCTATCACTATTAGCTCAACTTAGTGCCTGGCACATAGTAGGTGCTTAATAAATGTTTATTGACTGATTAACATTATTATGATCATGGTTATCAACTGGCTAATCAAAAGCCATGCTATCAAATATCCAGGCATCTTAGCAGCTACACACATTACCTTAGCCTCCCAATGGCCTGTAAGACCAGCCCAGGTAAGCATTATCATGTCCATTTTGCCTAGAAGAAGGTCTGATCAGAAGTCATGCCTTGCACGCTCACAGGAGCCAGACTGAGTGGGTTGTAAAGAGAGAAGCTGATTAGCCCTAATTCCTTCTGCTGCAAATGAGGAGATCTAGTGACAGCCCATTATGGTATTGCCAATGAGGGTCAAAGGTAAGATTTCACATATACCTTGAGACTCTATCCAACCTCCCTATGGAAGAAGGCAAATTCACTGAGTCACCAAACAAAGGCTTGATTGGGGGATAGAGACTAGAACACCCAACCTAATCACTACCCTCTCCCTCCTTGTCTACCAACAAAAGCCGAGGACAGAAAGAAGTCACGAGCCAAGAGCCAAGCTCCAGCCTACAGCTCTGGATGCATCAGCGCCCCCTTGTGGCTTCTGAGCCTTCTATTTGCTTGCTGGACCCCACAGGCAAATTAAAACCTGTATGGTCCGCTGACATACAGACCAAAGGGGGAGGTGACCACAGCATTCCAGTTAATGAATAACCCGCCACAGGCTTTATTTTCCCAGGAGTTACCTTCCACAGAGGAACATCAACAACCTGGCAAGGCAAGACAGCCATGCACACTTATTTTAGCAAGCATTCTCTCTACTATTCAAAAGTGTGACTGAGCAGACAGCAGGTAAGGAAGACCTCAGAGCCCATCTGTGAAGGTGAGGGCATCAATTCATAGAATCATAGGGTTAGATTGAAGATCCCCTGGCACAGACTGTTCCTCACTTTACCCATGAGGAAAATGAGGATGGACAGATTAAGGGACCTACCTAAAGGAGCACAGGCAGTTAAGCAGCAGAGCAGAGCAGAGCTGAGTTGTGAAGCCAAGGCAGCAGCCCAGGCATTCTGTAGAGGACCAGCTCTGAGATCGGATGACCTAGGCCCAAAGACCCAACCCTCTGACTCTTACTAACTTCCTGTGTGACAAGCCCTTGGACCTCTCTGGTTCCCAGCTTCTTCCTCCTCTATAAAAGGAGCCTGGGTGGGCTCTGAGGCCCCAACTAATGACACTATGATGCCATAGCTAGCCACTTTCCATGCTGCCTCTGTGAAGACAGAGAAGGTGAAGAGAAGCCTTCTCAGTAAGTGGTAGGAAATGCATTCACTACACAGAGATGGAAGCAGATTCTCCTGAATCCAAGCCCAGGGCTCTTTCTGCAGCACTCCAATCAACAGATTCTAGGTGGGTGCATTGTATTAATGCATTAATACTGCATTACTTAATACTTCTGCATTAATAACTGCTTGCTGGTTGATTGGGCTTTTCAAAGTTATGATGGAGGGTGGGCAGCTTTGAGCTGTTCATATAATGGGGCATGTAAACTCTGCCTGAGGGACAGATATCATTATCCTCCTCCTCTTCCTTCTGAGCTCTAGGGCTGAAGTCAAGAAGACCTGAGTTCAAATTTGATCTCAGACACTCACTAGCTGTGTAACCCCAGGTTACACAGAGAGTAGATAGACATGGATAGAGGAATGGATAGATAGATAGATAGATAGATAGATAGATAGATAGATAGATAGATAGATAGATAGATAGATAGATAGATAGATAGAACGAACAGATGGATGGATGGATGGATGGATGGATAGATAGATAGATAGATAGATAGATAGATAGATAGATAGATAGATAGATAGATAGATAGATAGATAGATAGATAGATAGATAGATGAACAGATGGATGGATAGATAGATAGATAGATGATAGTGTATTATGAAGGCAGAATTTATGATTTCAAAGAGAATCATATATATGTCTGAACGGTTCAGAACCACAGGATATAAGGAATTCTCTAAGTAGGAGGCAGAAGAATTAAAGCATTTATTCAAGTTCCAAAATAACAGACCCACTAACCAGCCTCCCATTTTGATATTTTGATCAAAAGCTTCCAGGCCCAATAAGTCCGCCTCACAAGAGTAACTAGGAGGCCACAGAAAAACATGATGGCATTAAACCAAATCATATTCATGCTTCCCCTCTCCAGTAAGAAGATTACCCACTGGCCTCAAGTCCTTGCTCAGCACTCCTCGGTCCACAGCTCCTGCTGGGGCTTGGGATTTATCTTCAGCTTCGGCTGTAGCTGTCTCTGGCTCCAACAGAGAATCAATCTTCAAGCTGTCTTCTCTCCTCTTATAGAGTTTTTGACAGTCGTCTGAATGACCAGAGCTTATTGGTTCTTGAGTTGGCCCCTCCCCTTAGGACCCTGAGAGGTTCACATCCACATAGATTAGGTTAACACCTAATAGGGCATGGCTCTGGAGTTAACACCTCCCCTTAGCCAGCCCCACCTTAGGCCCCACCTCAGTCATCAATCCACACCTACACCGGTTCCACACCTAATAGGGCTTCAGGCCTGGGGCTTAGCACCTAGTAAGGCTTAATGAAATACACTGAGTTACTCAAAGAAAACAAAGGCCATTTTGCTTACCAACACAGATAGATAGATAGATAGATAGATAGATAGATAGATAGATAGATAGATAGATAGATAGATAGATAGA
>CM053626.1:333805415-333864263 GCA_028646595.1 Phalanger gymnotis | reverse complement strand
ATGAGATTGAAGAAGGATAGATATAAAGTCTTATGTGTGAGTTGCACATAAAATTTTCAGCTGTCTAAGTGGGGAGGGAGAGGTTGCTTAGAGGGCCAAACTGGAGTGTCATGTTCAGCTCTGAGTGTTGTCCTTTAGGGTTGTGGACGTTGACCAGATGGAGAACAAACCAAAGGGGACAGCATGGCCTAGTGGATAGAGTACTGCACGTGACTTGAGAAGCCCTGATTTCAAATCCTGTCTTCATCACTTACTAGTTTATGACCCTGGGCTTCCTGTCACTTGGGCTGGACTCCATGGCTTCTAAAGTCCTTTCCAGGTCCTAATACATGATTCTACACAACACATTGGCAAAGAGCTTCAAGGCCATTTGAGGGAGGGATCAACTGAAGGAAATGGGGGACCCAAAGGCTTCAAAGAGCTTTCAGGGGGGTTGACTTGTTCTCTTTATTGCTGGGGTCAGAGATGGCAGAGGTTGGAAAGAGGCAAGTTTAGACTCAATATGAGAAAAACCTTGGGAGCAGCTGAAGGCAGGGCAGCAATGGAATGGGTTGCCTCAGCAGTAGTGAGCTTCCCATCCTTGGAAGTCTCCAAGCAGAGTTGAGATGACCACATGTCCATAACATCATCATATCATCATCACAGTGTGGTCTAGATGCTGAGGCCACTCAGATCCCTTCCAACTCTTACATTCTCAGCGAGCCCTGAAATGACAGTAGGGACTTCCTTCTCCTTCACATTCGCCAATAACAGTGATTCCAAAGACACTAATACACCTGTCTGTGATTACTAAATTTATATAAATAAGACAAACAATGTCAATTTAGAAAGAAGGTGATGGATTTAATCAAGCAAATAAGGACTGAAGTAATAGAAAAAAAATCGGAGGCACTGATTTTGGCCAAAGGCGATCGCCTAAAAGACAAAGTAGGCACTGACTTTCTTCAATGTTGAGACAGGAAACACACTTTTTTAGGGTGTTGTTTACCCTTGAAGTTTAAGACTAAGTTATGATAAACATTACATAGCCTCCCAGAGGCAGGGCACACACTGAATAGAGCCCAAGCCTACAATCAGGAAGACCTGAGTTCAAATCCGATCTCAGATACATATTGGCTGTGTGAGCAAATCACTTCACCTTGGCCACCTCTGTTTCTTCACATGCAAAATGGGAATAATAACAGTACCTTTCTCCCAAAATTGTTGTGAGGATCAAACATGGTGACATTTTCAAAGTGCCTGGCACCTAGTGGGCATTTGATAAATGCTTATCTTCTTTCCTTTTTCCAATAAAGGATAACCAGAGCAAGATGAATTATACATCCTGCAGTTTTACTAGAATTCTGCCTGCTGAAGCAAATGTTGTAAATGTGCTTAGATGGCAAAGAAGATCTAAGTATTTTCACTTGCACTGCACTCAAAGACCCACAATGACCCAGCAACCAGGCACAGAATTCAAAGGTTCAAGCAGACTGGCTTTTGTTTGGGGGTTTGTTTGTGGGGGGTTTTTTTGCATCAAGTAATCCAAATGTAATTTTGAGAAACAAAAAATATTATGTCCAAGTGTATTATTGGAGAAAGAGATAGATGAGCAATTATTAAATTAAGTAGGTCTTATTAGCATGTGTAGGCATGACTGTTTTGTGCTCCACCACCAGTTGGCAAATGTCGTTAGCACTAATTGCATTCCTAAATGGCTTTACATTCCTAAATGGCTTCAATCTGAAGGAACTTGAGTTGGCCAACAGTCAAAGACTTAGCGATGACATAGGTAATTGTACTCCAAGATGAGAAGCCGGAATAAGAGGACAATTTCAAAGCCCAGGAAAGGACACAAATGTTCCTGGGAAGCATTTCCATGCCTAGGCAGGGCCAGCCCTACCCATGGGCATAATGGACAGCAAGGCTTCCACTTGCAGATGCCTGAAATTTTGCCAGTAGAGGTTTAGACCTTTGGTAACACTTTCCTCTCCCCATGTCTGTCCTTTTAAGTACAAACATCTGGCTGTGAATGAGTTCCGAGGTTCCCCAGCTTCCAAAGCCAGGGCTGAGAAGTGGAGGAAAAGAGACTATGACACTCCATTTGGAGGCCCCCATGACATTGATAAGCTATGGGGAAAATTAGGGTCCTAGAGTCTGTGTCAAACAAGAACCAGTTGAAGGAACTGGGGGGATGCTTAGGCCAGAGATGAGAAGCGTCAGGGCATCCATGATCATGAATCCCACATCTATAATGCAGAAGAGGGCATTTGGCCCCAGAGGGCTGTTCCAAGTGGGTGTTGCAAAGAGGTAACTTTAAGCTTGACATCAGGAAAGGCATCCCAATGGGGAGAGGTGTTCAAAAGTGGTTGGGCTGCCTAGGGAGGAGAGAAGGAAAGGATTCCATTCAAAAGTCAAACTAAGGTGACTGCTTCTTGGGGCCAGTGAGGAGGGTTTTCTTTTTTCAGATATGGTTGGATCAGAGGGCCATGGAGATCTTCTCCAGGTCCAATACTCTGTGACTCCTAAAAGACCACAGCAAGAAGACAAAAGACAAAAGACAAAGTTTATCCACCATCATGGGCAAGTCGGTCTCTGAATTATGGCTTCCCCTTCACCTTTCTCACAGGATCCTTGGGAGGCTCTGATCATATACAGATAAGGAAGAGATTTGACTTTATTGCCTTAGGGAATGCCCAGAGGAGGGCAAAGGAGGCCAGAAACTTAATCTTAGCTACTTACTTAAAGCATGAAAGATTAATGGACATCTCATGGTTATGCAGGCCATAGGAGCCCAAGGTTGAACTTGAACCTAAATCTTTCTGACTCTCAGGCCAGCCTTTTTTTCCACCATGTCCAACTGCCACTCAGGTAAAATAGTGTGGTCGAGCACAAGAATCAGTATCAGGAGGAGCGGAGTTCAAAACCTGCCTCAAATGCTCAACTCTGACCTTGGGCAAGTCATCTAATTTTCCTGGAACTGTTTCCCCACAAAGGAATGAGGGGGTTGGACTTGACCACCATCCCTACTTGCTCTAAATCTGTGACCCAAAGTGCCTTGTCTGTGGTCTTCCACAGCAGGAAGGATCCCATGTGTCAAAGGAAATACGTGACTGCAGGTTTTCTTGACTCCAAGCTGGTCCTCTTATCTGCGCCTCCTAGTTGTCTCACAAAGGTCCTTAAAGGATGAAATAATCAGATGATGTCATGCATAAAAGATGCTTTGCAAACCTTAACGTCCTGATCCACATCAGCTTTGAGGAAAGATCAGTTCTGATTCACAGGAACATCATGGGGATGTTTTTTTCCATAGCGCCCCTTGGCTCAGAATTGGGACCCCACTTCCACACCCCCACCCCCACCCCACAGTGTCTGCCTCATTAGATTACAAGCTCCTTGACTTGCTGGGGACTTTTGTTTGCTCATATTTGTATTCCCCAGAACTTAGCACAGTGCCTCACACATAGTAAGTGCTTAATAAATGCACGAATATATTGTGGTGTCACCTTTACTAACACACTATCTAGGTGAGAGGTGAAGTCAGGCATCCCAGAGGGTGATCAAGGAAGGAAAACCGAGGAGGTCTTGTAGCGTCTTCTAAGTCCAAAGGCTCTGCTAAGAAGGGCAGCCCCCTGACTCACTAGGCAGGCCCTTGCTTCCAAACCTTTAATCCTTACTGGAGTTCAAGTAGAATTTAAAAAACAAAACCAAAAACACTTGACCCCAGCAGCCCATTAGAGATAAAGAATAATGGTTGATGTTTGCACAGCTTGCACTTTACAGTTTACAAAGCACTTTATATATATCGTGCCTAGAGTCAAGCACTTTAGATGTAGATATATAGATATAAATGGAGAGACAGACAGACAGACAGACAGACAGACAGACAGACAGACAGATAGATAGATAGATAGATAGATAGATAGATAGATAGATAGATAGATAGATAGATAGATAGATAGATAGACAGATCATGCCTGGAGTCACCAGGTACCTTCACTAGTTATCTTCAAACAAAGGCTGGACAGCGACTGGTTGGGGTCATTCTAGTGGGAATCCCTGTCCCGGCAAAAGTTGGCCAAAGGAGCCCTGAGATTCCCCCCTTCAACTCTCAGACTCAGTGGTTGTGTGCTGCTGTGATTGCACTTGATCATCACAACAGCTCAGTGAAGTAGGTAAGAATAAAAGCTGGCATTTATACAAGGCACTTTACATGCTTTATCTGATTTTGAGGTAAAAACTGGAAATATTATGATTTCAGTTTTACAAATGAGGCAACTGAGACTTCGAGGGGTTAAGCAATGGTGCCAGTGGTCCCATAACTAGTAAGCATCAGAGGGAGGATTCCAATCCAGGAGTCATCTGGACTCGTCACTATAAGTCCCAATATGGTGCCAAGGCCTGTCGATTTCACTCTTGCAACATCTCTCAAATATGCTTCCTTCCCACCTCTGACACTGCCCTCACCCTGGTGCAGGACCTTAGCACCTCATACCTGGGCCATTGAAGTTGCTGGTGGTGGTAGGGAGGGGTCCTGCCTGCCTGCCTGAAGTTTCTCCCGACTCCAGTCCATCCTCCATTCAGCTACCAAAGAGACTTTCCTAACACTCAGGTCTAATCATATCACACTCCTACTCAGTAAATTCCAGTGGTTTCTTATCACCTCCAGGAGCAAATATAAAATGGTCTCTTGGGCACTCAAAGCCCTTCACAACCCAGCTCATCTGCCTTCCCCACCTCCTCCCGCCCCTTCCAATCTTCTTCCACCTCACTCCTCAACGTGTATTCTTCAATCCAGTGACCCTTGCCTCCTGGCTGTTCCACTAACAAGATGCTTCATCTCTCGGCTCCTGGCATTCTCTCTGGCCATCCCTCATGCCTGGAATGCTTTCCCTCCTCATCTCTGACTACTGACCTCCCTGGCTTCCTTCAAGTCCCAACTAAAATCCCACCTTCTACTGGAAACCTTTCCTAGGCCCCTTCATTCCAGTGCCTTCTCTGTGTTAATTATTTCCTATCTAGCCCATATAGAGCTTGTTTTGGGCATCTTTGTTTGCATGTTGCCTTTTCCATTAGCCTGTAAGTTCCTTGGGGACAGACATCTTTTTTTTTGCCTTTCTTTGTGTCCCTAGCCCTTAGCACAATGCCTCAAGCACAGCAGGTGTTTAATAAATGCTTATTGACTGATTATTCAATTCAACTCAATGAACATTTATTAAGTGTCTGTTTGGCAAGGGCAGCATGACACAGTGGGCGGACATGTCCTTGCAGTCGGGCTGACCAAGCTTGAAGTCCAACCTCTTATCACCCTTGTCTGCGAAGGAAACTTTGTTCAAGACAAAATGAATACCTCCCTATGCATGGGATGTGGCCAGCTCATGTTGGAAGTCCCCCTCTTAGAAGAAATTCTTGGTCTGTAACTCCTTGTTTCAACTATCTGGCTAGCAGCTGTTGTCGGGGTGAAAGACCAACACAAGCCCAACAGCAAGCATGCTACCAGTATGCTGCAAAAGCACATGTTCTTTTGATCTGTTTCACTAAGGAAAGCAATGTTAAGGGGTTGATAAGCTCATTTTAATTCAGCATACAAATACCATTCACTTATTTCAGGGGAAAAAGCCAGCACCCTGAACTTAAGAGCAAAATACAAAGAAAGAACAAACATCAACAGACAGACCTTGTCTGATTCAAATCCCAATACATAGTTACCAGAGTTTAACAAAGTCCCAGCATCTGGGTTTACGAGCTGGAGGGCCCTTAGCTACAGCTGCCCAGAGTCTCTGCATGGAGTCTTCACATCACTCATCAGCACACCACCACAAGTGAGAGCCCCTAGCAAATGGCTCTGTCTTTTCTTATACCATTTCAGACGTCATCAACCATTATCAGAATGACCAGAACTTAGGCTGCTATGATTGGCTCTTGAGTTAGCACCTCCCTTTAGTACCCTGGGAGCTTCACACCCACATAGGCTTAGCACCTAATACAGGTTTGGGCCTGGGGCTTAGCACCTAGTAAGACTCAATGAAATATGCTGAATTAATCAAAGGAAACAAAAGCCAAACTCTTCAAGGGCACTTGGTTGAACTGAGTGCTAACAGTCCATTTTGCTTACCAACACACTCCTAGGATGGTCAGGCTTCTTTTATATTTACCATGATAACTTACAAGAGGTTTGAAGACTTGAAAGCGCTATGTAAATTGACAGCTTCTATTGTCACTCATTGCTAAAAGCCATAATTGTAACTAGAACTCAGAAGAAGGGAGGGGAAAGTGCCCATTTGGGGAAATTGTGGCAAAGTCCAGAGGGCATAAAGCCAATAGAAGAGTATGAACTGGCTGGCCTGGGCACTTTTCAAAGGAGAGGTCCTGGGAGGGTCTCACCAATAGGAGGAGGGGGCATCAGGGCCTGAGGAATCTTCCAGGGTGAGAAGGTAACGGAGATAGAGTCTAAAAGTCGCGGCTAGCATGAGCTGAGCCAGGAGAGGAATTTAGCAGTTTGGTAGGCATCTGGATTTTGACAATCAACCCAATTCTGTTTCCATTTTGACATGGCCAGAGGATATCCATCCCATCATGCAGCCATTTGGAATATCGGCTCTGGAGATAAGATCCCTATGATAAGATAAAATGGGTGCTACTTCCCTGGATGAGAGAATCCAGTTAGTTTGTTGGGTTTCCTTTTAAAAGCATCATTCAGAATTAGAGGGGGAAATGCCTGCCTGTTGCTTTCCCCATCAAAGGATGTCACCATTATTTTTTCTGGGAATTCTTCCCCTTCTGACAGACCACAAACCACTACTGGAGCTTTATAATGATAAGAAGATTGTGCCAGCACATGGAAGCCAGGACACGGTTGTCTTTGAAATTTGCAGATTATAAAAACAAGGTTGTATCCAAGGCAGCACAACCACACACCAATGCCAATGTGTTTACTCATCAACCACCAGCCCAGAAACAAGGCCATCAGAGGAACAAGGGTCATTCTACTCCATCCACAGCACTCAGTGCTGTAGAGCAGAATTGCAGGGTCTCAGAGGTGGATGGGAGCCCAAGGCCCTTTAATGAAACCCAGCAAGTGATCAGGCAGCCTTGGACTGAAGACCTATAATTAATTGGAGGGCACCCACTACATCCAGATGGAGACCATTCCTCTTTGGGATAGCTCCCATTGGTAGGATGGTTTTCTAACATCAAGCTCAAATTTGCCTCTTTGCAACTTAGACTTGGGCAGCTAAGGGATGCAGTAGCTAGAGCACTGGGCCTGGAGTCCAGAAGACCTGAGTTCAAATTTGACCTCCTATATTTACTAGCTGTATGACTCTGGGCAAGTCACTTAACCTCGATTTGCTTCAGCACCATCATCTGTAAAATGGGGTCATAATAGCCCCTACCCCATAGGGTTGTTGTAAGAATCAAAGGAGACAATTATTTTAAAGCTCTTAGTGCAGCGCTTGATGCATCATACATGATATATAAATGTTAGTTATCATCATCATCATCATTTTAATTGTCATTATTTGGGGGGAGGGAAGGTATATTCCACCACTGCCCTACAGCGATCTCTATTGTGGTGACATAATCCTATAGCTTCTTCATCATGCCTCATACATAGCATAGGTAGCACTGCCTAAAACCATTCTGAATTTGAACTCAGGCCCAGGACTCTATCTACTATATCACCCATGTATATATCACCTCTAGGAAAAAGGAGGCAATAATCCTACCTTACCCTGACCTAGTCAGATCATAACTAAGGTCCTCAGGCATGACATCTAAAGAAGGCCACTGACAAATTGAATAATATCCAGAGAAGGTCAACCATGATGGTAAAAGAGCCTGAAATTATGGCAGCCAAGAATCGTTTGAAAGAACTGGGGATTTTTAACCTGAAGACCAAAAATGCTCCTCAGAGAAATCTGCAAGTAGTTCCCTGCTCAGCCTCCATGAGAGGACAGAAGAAGGAGCAGGATGGGGGGAGGGACGGGATGTCAACAAACACTCTGTAGCAATTAGAACCTTCCCAGGTAGGAGGGGCCACATTTGGAGGGAGCAATCGATCTCCTGCCCCCTGTAGGTCTTTGAGCACAAGCACATGCCCAGGTGTTGCCATATTATCTAGAAGGTTCTAGGTCACAGGAACATGGATTTAGAATTAAAGGGACCTGCCTAAAGTCAGGCAGAAAGCAAACATCAGTGGCAGAATTCCAACATCCTGGCTCAGGTACAGATTGGACATGATGACCTTTGCAGTCCCTAAATGAGATTCTAGGTGTCTATGAAAAGATTCACTTAATCCCAAACCCAAGATCAAACTTCCTTATTTGCAGAAAATGTTCCTGGCATTAGGAATCCTCTTCCCTTCTACTTCTTCCTCCTCCTCCTCCTTCTCTTCTTCTTTCTCCTTCTCTTCCTCCTCTTCCTCTTTCCCTCTCCATCCCCCTCCCCTCTCTTCTTCCTCTTTCCCCCTCTCCCTCCTCCTTTCCTTATTGTCCCTCCTTCCCTCCTACCCTTTCTCTTCCTCCTCTTCCTCTGTCCTCCTCCTCTTTCTCCCCCACCTTTTTCTTCCCCCCCCCTTCCTTCCCCTGCTTCTCTTCCTCTGTCCTCCTCCTCCTTCGTGTATGTGAGATCACTGCTTTCCTGTGCTTTTTACAGAAACCATAAAGCAGGACCTGGACATGCATCTGCTCCTTCAATTTGTCAATGACAACTCAGTGATAAATGATCATAAAGTTCTCATAAAATAGAAAGCATTGGTTCCAGAAACGGTGCCTGAAAGGACGCCAGCTGTCCTCTTCGTGGGTTATCTGAGAAAGGCCAGGATAAAATCCATCTCCCATCTTGGGTCATCCTGCTCAACAGAGGCTGACCCTGAGAGCTTGGGGGAAAAGAAGTTAAAACTTTGATCTTGGGCTGTTGGGCTCCAGAGAGACAAGCAGTGTCTCCTCAACCAAGAAACAGGGAGAGACACAGCCAGATTTTATCGGCTCCAAAGGTAAATACGCGCGCATTGGAGGACCTAACCCAGCTGCATCTTGAGGCAGTCAGAGGTAAGACAGGTAATCTGGACATCATTGCTGGTGGTCAGCTCGGGAGGCAGAGAGCATCCTGAGAGAACAGAAACGTTGAGCTTCCTTGGCCCCCTACTCGGCATCGGGCAGGGACAGGGAGATAAATATAGGTGTTCAGGAGCTGCTCCCAGAGGCTGTGCCAAAAGACAGCCCATCCCCTCCAAGTCACTGAGGGGACTCGGGACAAGAGGCATTGAGAATGGATGGTCAGGCAGAGTGAGTAGCTCTGGGCAAGTCCCAGCCAGGGAAGCTAAGGCTTAGCCTAGCACCCACAACATTTTTGTTTTGTTCTTGAGTTGTTACAGTTGTGTCCAGGCTTCGTGACCCCATTTGGGGTTTTCTCAGAAAAGACAGCAGAGTGGTTTGCCATTTCCTTCTCCAGCTCATTTTACCAATGAGGAAACTGAGGCAAACAAGGCAAAGCAACTTGCCCAGGGTCACACAGCTAGTAAGGTCAGAAATGGGATTTGAACTCATGAAGAGGAGTCTTTCTGACTCCAGGCCCAGTGTTCTATCCACTGTCCCACTTAGTTGCCCACCTGGAACATAGTTGGAGCTTAATAAATGCTTGTTGATTGGCCTGAATAATGAATGCGCAGAATCATTATGTCTCCCCACCACCCATCTCTCATGGGCCAGGATCTGGGTTAGGTGCTACAGATAGAAATATGAAGAACGGAACAAACCATGCTCAGAAAGCACACAACTTCTGCTGTAGAAATGAAGCACCCAAGGGGGTGACTCCTAAGAGAGGCCTCTGTGTTGGTATGCAAAATGCGCTCTTAGCACTTAGTTCAAGTGCTTAGCCCTTGAAGAGTTTGGCCTTTGTTTCCTTCATTAGATTTGGGAGCCCTTGGTGGCTTCCTTGCCTCAGGGGAGGGCCTAGTTTACACATGAGTTTGAGTGACATATTTGGGACATCAGAGGCTTTTAGACCCCATGGGTTTAAGTTGCCTCTTTGTGACGATTCTAGGTCACATGGGTGAGTTGCATATGTGACTCACCCTGGACCCTGAAAAAGATACAAAACCATGAGTTGGCTTTCTCTTCTTTGGAGCTCTTTCCCACAGCAGTGGTGGTGTGAGTGACTCTGGGCCAGCCCACGTTATGAGCTCCAGGGCTGAACTTAGATGTTGGTAACTATGAATTGTATTTGGCCTGTCTGTCGATGTTTGTAATTTGTTTAGGGCTCTCACTCATGCTGGTGTGCTGATGCGGAGACCCCAGGCAGCTGTAGCTAAGGACCCTCCAGCTTGTAACCTGGATGCTGGAACTTTGCTAAACTCTGGTAACTATGTATTGGGATTCAAATCAGACAAGGTCTGTCTGTCCATGTTTGTACTTTATTTGTATTTTGCTCTGAAGTTCAAGGTGGTGGTTTTTTCCCCTGAACTAAGTGAATGATATTTGTATGCTGAATTAAAGTAAGCTTGTCAACCCCTCAATGTTGCTTTACTTACTAAATCAGATCAAAAGAACCTGTGCTTTTGCAGCATGCTGGTAGCATGCTTGTTATTGGGCTTCTGTTGGTCTTTCACCCCCACAACAGCTGCTAGCCGAATTGTTGAAACAGCCTCTCAATCTGAGCTCTGACCTGGAACTTAGCAAGGCCTGAATCTCCTCCTGGCCATGTGACCCTTCTCAGGCTCAATTTCCTCATCTGTAAAATAGGGATAACCGCAACCACAACAATATTTGCACCTCCCTCCCAGGGTGGTTGTTAGGTTCAAAAGAGAGAACATATGTCAAACACTTGGTCATCCTTAAACTGCCAGAGAGATGCTAAGATTGCTATTGTTGTCTTGAGAGGATATGTTTCCTCTCCTCATTGACTTTGATGCTTCTTTGGAAACATCAAAAATTCCAGCCTCTGCTGTGAGGACCCCCTGAGACTCTTCTCCTGGGCCTCCATCTTCCATTTTCAAAGGGACTCCAAGGGAGGGAGCCCCAATCCTTACCTCCCCTGTGTCTCAGTTTCCTCCCCTGTAAAAAGAGGGAGGCACTAGGTTCCTCTCCAATCCCATAATCCTCTCCTCTTCTCCACTGGGCAAAGGAAAAACTCTTCAGCCCTAAGGAGTAATGGGCATGGGAAAGGGCACCTGCAGGACACCCAACTGGTTGCATGGTACCCACTTCTTTGGGGGGACAGGTTCCTCCTCCTGATAATGACGATGGTGATGATGACAGCATGCATTTCTAAACCACTTTGGGATTTTTAAAGCACTTTATTTTTATTTCATTTGATTCTCACAACAACCCTGAGAGGTAGGCTTTATTATCATCTTCATTTTACAGATGAGCAAACTGAGGCAGACGGGTGGAATCTTTTCCGAACTCCCACACTTTATAGGGCATATCAGCTTCTTGAGGACAAGCACTCTGCATGCTTATGCGTATATGCACACGAGTGTGTGTGTGTGTGTGTGTGTGTGTGTGTGTGTGTGTGTGTGTGCAGGTGTATTTACATACCCAGTATCTAACACTGAACCTGTATACAGAAGGCATTTTAATGCATGCTCACTACAATGAATTAAAGAAGAAATGAAGGCCAGGGAAGCAGAAGATTATGTTGTTGGTAATTGGCAGAGCAGGATTCAAACCCAGGTCTTCTGTCTCCAAGGCCAACATGCTTCCCACTGCACCATGACAATTCAGGGTCACCTCCATGCCAGAATGAGGATCCCACAGAGGGTTGGTTTCAGGAATTTGGAAGCAGAACTCTTTTCTGGCAACCACAGACTTCCCCAAGCTAAATGGTGCGTGTGTGTGATCTGGGGACTGGGATGATCTCATGGGAATATCCTATCTCTGACTTTCTGGTTGGCAAAAAGCACCAGATAATCAGCTATCACAGAAACATATCCCTTTCAGGTGTTTGCCTTAACTTCTGTCCCCAGCTTCCCTCTCCCACTACCATGAAACATGGATGCATGATTGCTATAAACTGAATTCCATTCCCAGAACAAAAGTTACCTATTAACTCCTGCATTTGGTGGTTTTCCTACACCTCCTGCTTTCGTTTACCTTCCTTCCCAGGCAGGGTTCCTTCAGTTGCCGAGAAATTTCTAACAAGCAGCTCAAATGCCTTCACCTCCACTCCTGAGCTCTGGCTAATCAAGTAAGGTGCAGATCTCAGAGACTAATAAGCTTCCCTACCAGTTGATATGATTAATCTTCTTCGAATGGAGAGCTTGCACTCTGAGAACAATGAAAGTGCTACGCCTGTGACTTTATAAATCCTGGAGGGGCCATCGACCCCATGTTTGGATGATTTTTCAATGATAACCCAAAATCTCTCCCGTTAGCGCATTTATGGTCCTGGGGATCCTACCAGGATGAAGAGCATTACCAAGAGGAGGCAGCTGGTGGTCAGACCTGGAGTCAGGAAAAATCTAAGTTCAAATCGAAATGCAACACCTAGCACCTAATAGGTGCTATGTAAATATTCATTCCCTTCCTGTAGCTGGCACAGAGTATATACTATATACAGGAAAATAGAGAATGGGAGCCACCTATGTAGAGAGGCTGGTCATTGCATAGGGCTCAAAGGGAGGCAGAACAGACATCTCCAGCGTCTTGTCACCCATCCTTCTCCAAGGAAGGCTTTCAGAAGGGGAGGCAGGAGATTGGGGCCAGAAGCCACCACTGTGCTCTACTCAGAGAGAGGGTACCAAGCTAGAGGTATAGCTATCTGATCCCTTAAATATCATTTATCCAAACTAACTTCTGATCTCTTTGTCATTATAAGTGGAGAGAAAGGAGACCCCAAGCCCTATATTCAAGGTCTGACCCTTTTCCCATGTACTGTCAATTCCACAATTGACACACACAGCAAAGAAGCCCATTTATCCAAATCAAAGCAAAAGAAGAATCAGAGAAGGTCTGTATGGAAGAATAGGTACCAGACAATACAGAATGAAGGCGCTTTCCCACTGGGAGTGAGATAACTCAGCTCAACTCAGAAAAAAAAAAAGAGAGAGAGAGAGAGAGAGAGAGAGTCCCAGATCCCATCTAAGGGGAAACTCTCCAAAGTCTCCAGTGTAGCAACTGGGAATAAGGCCATGGTGGAGATGGCTTGCTCCTCTCCTGTCAGCTTCCTCCCACAATATTTGGCCCTAAGGAGAGTCCCAAAGAGAACTCCCCATTGGAAAGTCTCCAAAGGGGACTTTCCCACCCACTCCCCCTGAAGAGCAAGGTTTTCATTTCCAATAAGGAGAGAGTTCTGCACCAAAGGGCCATGGGACAGGGATTCCAAATAGGATGGCAGGGGTATGGCCTTGGGGCAGCTCCTCATCTATAACATGGGATGCTTGGATAGATGAGCCCCAGGATTCCTCTATCTCTAAGCTCTATAAATGGGAGAAAATTACTAACTTGGGGGTGGGGTGGGGTTGGGGCAGGGAATATTCCAAACTTTTGATTTCATCGAAGTAAGGAACTCCCCCTGGCCACCAACCAATGCAGACCAACAACTTTCCTGCCATTCATCATCAGGAGCTGAATAGCCTGCGGACAATGGAAGACCTCAGTGTCTCTCTAGATGCCTTGAACATAAGACATAGCAATTAGATGTTTGCTGAATTCCCTGGTTTCCATCATAAATCTCCCCAAAAGTCCTTCCATCTCCATTAGCTCTTGGAACAAGTCAGAATCCTTGTATTCTGGTATTCATCTTATTCAAAGCCACTCCACTCACTCCATAAATTAAAGCAGTGCCATTAAGAATCTAATGGAAGGTACCAGTCCTAAAGTGATCTTCCCAATCACCTTCAAGAATTAAAAGAACCCTCCAGTTCCCATAATTCCCTTCTCCTTGCTCTCTACACTGAGGTCAAAATTAGGACTGTGATAAACTCAATGGGAAGAGCTGCCCTGGCCCTTCTGGGGGCCTCACTTTTCTCAACTGTAAAAAATTACCTAATCATAGCACTTCCCTCCCAGCGGTCTGGGGAAGGTCAAATGAGGTACATACATAAAGCTTTATTGCCAACTTTAAAGCACTTCTGCCTGCAGTTATCTGGGGCAATGGTTTAGGAGTCAGGGGAGAACAGAGGGTCTGTTTACATCTGTACCACACCATCGTCCTAAGCTCTGATGAGGATGGGGCACCAGAGCTTTACACTGTGGTGTTGAATCCCAAGAAAAAGTACCTTAGGAAACTACCAGACAGTGGTCTGGTATGAGCCCTTGGCCTCTCTGTCCCTCTCCCCTCACTCCACCACGTGGTGGTCTCCCCACTATGAAATCCTCTTGCTATCAATATCTGGGGGCTTTGTCTTCACCACCCCACCTCCACAGGTAGGTAACCCACTCACTCCTCCCACACTCAGTTGGGGGCCATTGTCATGCCCTTTGTATGTAGTGTTTGGTTCCTGCCTCCACAAAATTTCCTATTACATTTCTACTATCAATCCCATCTCCTTCCCACGTGAACACCATGAATAGGTTTAAACATGAATGAATCTTTATGGAAATACACAGAATGAGATTGATTCTAAAAGTGACTCTCCTCTCCCTACCTCTAGGTTCAATAGATTTGGGGTGAGAGTCGTGGAGGACTCCATTCTTCTTACACACACACACACACACACACACACACACACACTACAGGATCCCTCTGTATCTCTAGGGAGTTTATTTTTTCCTACCACCCACCTCCTCTCTCTCCAGGTAGCCACTACGATCTTGCCCATATCCCTCACTTCATAAGCAGATAGATGCCCAATAGCCCCAGTGGTGCTAGAAGAAGCTTTCTGTGTTCCTTAGGCCATGTCATAAATCACTTATAAGAAATAAACAAAATAGTGATGAATGAAATTAAAAAGTAATTTGGTGGCCAGAGGACCTTTTAATCTGGGAAACGGAAGACTCATTTTTCCTCAGATGCATGCCCTCAGATACTCATTCTAATGTGGAATCTAAGTGAGGAAATAGGCAGAGAGAGGAAGGAGGAGTGTCTGACTTGGGGTATACCAGTTGAGGAAACCAGCTGGTACATCTGACAACTAAGTTGAGGCTTCCAACACATTCTAGGGTGTGTTTTTCTCATTGTAAATCAATTGGCCACAACTGGTGTCAGAATTTGGTGGTGTCAGAAGGCCTGAGGGGCTTTTCCCCTTTCTGTTATTCTGGGCCCAAACTTAGAGAGATTTTTGTAGAGTTTTGAACAGACAACAGAATAGCACAACCAGCAGTTCTGTGTAGGGCACTGGAGAAAGCAAGAGGGGAATCTGCAACATAGCTTTGTGCTGACTCGTCACCCAAGAGATATCCTTAACCCCTCTGGGCTTCTGTTTCCTCACCTCTACTGAGAGCTGAATAAATGAATGGACCCTTCTGATAATGAGCAAGAAATCCTTGTGAAGAGTTCCATAGGCCTCTAAGAAGGGGATTCCATAAATATAAGCCTTTAGAGGTATGCTTAACCTGGCCTTTCTCTTATACAAGCTAATTTTCTTACTGGGATTGTACACACTGATTCTTGCCTCATGCAAATGAAAGCACAGGTGTTTTGTGTAGAAATAAATATACTTGCCTTTATTTGGGAATATATCTCAATCTATGAGAAATCTGGTTCCTCTGTAACTATTAAGGTAGGGTATCTACCCCCCACTTCCCCCATTGACGCATTCTGGAATTTTTTCCAGGACTCAAAGCCAAGCTCAGCAAATTGGGGCATCTGCCCTTTGTCAGACCTGTGGTGCCTCTGGTCCTACTCCATCTTGTGGCTCAGCACTTCGCGTGTCCAGATTGCCCCAAAAGTATGCTGGGCTCATTCTAGAGCTCACTGGACCAAAAAGCAAGTCAGAGGAGAACAATGAGGGCAAACTGGAGAAAGAAATTCTGATAAAGCTCCACCCATTGTGCCCTGATGTTTACAGTGGCCAAAACACATTCATAATAAAACAAAGATTTTTTTGTGCATACCCTTTGACCCAATAATACCACTACTAGGCCTGTATCCCAAAGAAATAAAAAGGAGGGAAAGAACCTATTTGAACAAAATTATTTATAGAAGGTCTTTTTATGGTGGCTAAGAATTGGAAATTGGAGGGATGTCCATCAATTGGAAAATGGCTGAATAAGTTGTGATTGTAATGCAATATTATTATGTATAAGAAATGACAAGCAGAATAATTTCAGAAAAACCTGGAAAGACTTATATGAACTGATGCAAAGTAAAGTGAGCAGAATCAGGAGAACATCTTACACAGTAACAGCAACATTGTATGATGAAGAATTGTGAATGACTTAGCTATTTTCAGCAAAACAATGGTCTGAGACAAATCACAGAAGATTCATGATGAAAAAGGCTATTATCTCCAGAGAAAGAGCTGAAATCTGAATATAGACTAAAGCATACTATTTTCATTGTCTTTCTCCTTTTTTGGTTTTAAGTTTTCTTCCACAAAATGACTAACATGGAAACATGTTTTATATGATTGCACGTGTATAACCTATATCAGACTGCTTATCTTCTCAAGGAAGGTTAAGAGAAGGGAGAGACAGAGAATTTGAAACTCAAAACTTAAAAAATATATATTAAAAATTGTTTTTAAATGTAATTGGGGGAAATGAAATATTTAAAAACAAGATTTAAATTTTATTTTTAATTTTTAAAATTATATTGAGATTTGGTTCATTGGTGTCTTGTTTTTAGAATACAAATATTTGTCCTTCTCCCACAGCTCTCTACCTAGCCTTGCCCTGTGCAAAAAGAAAAAAAACATTTTGGCAAAAACAACTGAGCTAGAGACCACATCTGACAGAGTGTGCAGCATCTAACACTCATGGTCCTTCCCTCCCCACCCAGCGCCCCTCCTCTCCCCCCCCCACCCCAATTGCATTTTCTCCTGGATCATTATTGCAATTATGTAACCCTTAGTTTCATTGCCTGTTTCTTCTAAATGATGATACTGTAGCCAATTGTGTGTTTGTCTTCCCTGGCTGGGCTTGTTCACCTCCTGGCAGTTTACTTACATCTAGTGTAAAGAAGGGCTGATTTTAGTAAGGTCAGCAAATAGCAGTAACCCATCTTTCATAGATTGTACTCTAACCCCCACAGCATTCTACACCCCCCGCCAAAAAAAACCAGAAGCAACCATGCAAATCAACTTTAGAGACATTGCAAAAAGAAATATTCTTTTCACAGACAAATGAAGCTTTTTATCCCTCTCATTTTCTTCCAAGTTCTGCCTGAGGTAGGTAAGGAGGGTCAATATTCAAGGATATAAGGGAGCCATGTCAGAGATAATCAACATTTCCCCCTCCAGTCCATACTCACTTCTCTGCTGTTTGTTGTTTTTCAGTTGTATCCAACTCTCTGTGACCCCATTTAGGGTTTTCTCGGCAAAGACACTGTAGTGGATTGCCATTTCTTTTTCCAGCTCATTTACAGATGAAAAAAGGCAGATAGGGTGAAGTGAGTTGCTCAGGTTCACACAGACAGTAAGTGTCTGAAACAGTATTTGAACTCAGGTCTTTCCAACTCCAGGCCTGACCCTGCATCCACTGTGGCACTTCACTACCCTTATTCTAGGACAGTTACACTTAATTTTCCAAAACTCCAGACACAATCTTGAGATGCCACCCTAATATGTATAGAAGTTCATACAAAGAAGTCTTTGTATTGAGGGTACAAGGTAACAAAAAATATCCAAAAATATGTTTTTAGTGAAATGAGAGTCCTGATCCTGCTATGACAGGAGGAATGAAAAGAGATAAATGGAAGCCATTTCAACAAGCCTTTTCATCAGTTTTATTCATAGAGTTTCAGATTCAAGAACTTGGATCCAAGATTCCAGATGCAATTTAGTGGGAGCCAAACCACACATTCAAAACAGACTGAAATATCCATTGAAATCCTTGTAAAGTGAAACTTCTGGAAGTCTGCCAGTTCCAAGCAGAGCTCCCCTTGCTAAGAAGGCAAGAGCGGGCAAGGAGCTGGGAAGGAGGAGAGCTCTCCACCTTACTGTGTGTATCCTCTGGTGAACGATCTTTCTAGAAGCTTTGACAAAAGGTTTTGACAGCTTTGTCCTTTTGGATTCAGGGGCCATACTCCAGCTTTGGTTTCAGTTTAGAGGACAGAGTGTACCCCAAAGAGGACTCTTCATATCCCAGAGGGAATCTTCTGGGGAGATCTTCTTGGCAGTAGAGTTCCACTAGAATGTGGGAGAAACAGTTGGTTTCTGCCACATGTATTCTCCATTGTCTCCAGCTGTGCTTGTATGAGCCATTTTTCATTCTATTTGTACATGCAAAATCATGCACAGCTTCACGACATCTCAGGATTTAACACAAACCATGCTTATCTGTATGTAAGGAGGGTGTTGGCCATGTAGCTTATGTGTCTGTCCACAAGTTCTCTCCAGATCCTCCCCTCACGCTGACATGGAGTTTGGAGTATTCATTCTCTCCACCAGTGAGGTGAGTCTTCTATAAACACTGAGGTTTGAACCCCAGGTTACAGATGAAAACACAAAATCACAGAATTTGAAGGTTGAAAAGGGACCTGCAGCCAGCAAGTGTAAACCAGACCTGAAAAGGATCCTCAGTGTAACATGCCTGACAAGTGGTCATCCAGCCTCTGTCGGAAAACTTCCATGAGGCAGAGGTCAATCAGCAAGCATGTATTAACTGCCTCCTATGTGTCAGGCACTGTCTAGGTTTGATGGCTACAAAGACCAAAAGGAAACAGGGCCTTAAATACTAGGACAACACGCATGTTTGTAAGTGTATGGTTATTTACCATTTATACTGTGTATGTCCTGTATATACATGCATATATATACATATACATATAAATCTATGAATATATATGTGCTTGTCTGCTTCCTCCCTCATGAGAGCATGAGCCTCTCAACCATATTTTTGCCTTCCTGAGCATCCCCAGCACTTAGCCCAGTGCCTGGAATGTGGTAACTGCCTAATAAGTGATTGATTGATACATAAAATAAGCACCAAGTAATTTAGAAAGGTAAGGCACCAGCAGCCAGGAAGAGTCAAGAAAAGCATCACATGGGAGTTAAGTTTGAGCTGATCTTTGAAGAAAACTAGGCATTCTAGGAGGCAGGGAGGGTGGGAAGGCATTTCAGGGGAGGGGGCAGCTAGCCAAACATGCAGGAGTGGAAGAGGGAATGTCCATCAAGTGTGGAGAACAGCAGGAAGGAAAGTTTGGCCAGAGTGTGTCATGCTTGTAAGAGTGGACCAGGTGACTGGGTTGGAGAGAGAAGACTCTAAATCTCGAACAGAGGAGTTCTGATCTGACCCTAGAAGTGACAGGCAGCACCAGAGGTTACTGAAAGGGAGGAGGGTGGCACAGGAAGACTGATTTCCTTTTGCCTCAGGCACTCATGGATGGTTACACCTTTGATCTGGCCACGACCCACAACCCTTCCACATTTCCCTTTATCTGGTCAAAGCCTCATCATTCTACCTTATCAGCTGTTGTCTTTCCCCATTAGAATGGAAGCTCCCTGAAGGCTGAGCCTGTCTTGTACACTTGCTTTTGCATCCTTAGCTCTTAATATAGTGCCTAGCACATGGTAAATGCTTACTAAATGCTCCTTCTATTCCTGCATCTTATTCACCATGACCTCCAACCATCTCATCCATCAGTACTTTTCCAGACCATCAACCTGAAGCCTCTACTCCCTTCCCCATCTCTAGCCTGGAGGTAACCAGTTCAACTCTGTACTTTCCTCCACTCTCAAATCCCTTGTTTCTTTGCCAACCTCCAACCCTGGGTTATTCCCATTACCTGCTTCTTCTGTTCCTATCGCATGCTACTGAACAGAATTGGAGAAAGTCAAATGCCCAGGTCCACTAAATCCACTACAAAAATGTTATTTAATCTCAGATAGACTCTCACTGGAGCAAAGGAGCAAGATGGTCCTTTGACTCCTCCTTAATTTATTCTGCATCCTACAAACCTTTTCTTTTTTCCTCAAGCTTTCTATACCACCTCTCTCTCCCACCCTCTTAGCTGAGGGCTTCATCTCCTGCTTTACTGAGAAAAAGTCATCTATCATGAACTCCCTCTCTCCCTTATCTATATTTCAAAGCCCTTGGACATCACCTTTTCCTCTAGTACTCTACTCTCTGACAGAGATGACCCTTAGCCTCAGCAAGGCTGACACTTTATATGTACCTTTGATCCCTTCCCTTACTTCTTCTCTAGCAAAGTGCACCCACAGGTATCCCCCAAGCCCAAACAGTTAATCTCTCCATACATGGTGGTTTTATCCCTATCGCCTATAAAGCAACCCCACAACTGTCTCCTTAATCCATGTGACGTTCACCCTAGATTCTACCGAGCCCTCAAGTTATCATCCTAAGCCTTTCTTACTATTCTCAGCCAAAATCCTAGGGAAAGCTTTCTATACTGACTGCCTCAACTTTCTCTCTTCTCAAATCTCAACTCTGTAATCTGGCTCTTGACTGCTTCATTCAACTGCAGCTACTGTCTCCAAAATTGCCAATGTCCTCCTTATTGTCCCACATGATGGCCTTTCTCAATACTTATCCCTTCTGACCTCTTGACTAGTGTCACTGGACACTAGGGACCCTCCTGGATACACTGTCCTCTGAATTTGGTGACATTGTTCTTTGCTCTCTCTCCTCCTATTTGTCTGACTGCTACTCAGTGGTCTCCTTTGATTAGCATCCACATCCAGGCCACTAACTCTGTCCTGGTGCCTTTTCTATGCTCTCTTGATGCTCTCTTGGTGGCCTTATCCCTTCACAAAGTTTGATGATCACCTTTATGATGGTGACTCCCAAACATACATATCCAGCCCTAGTCTCCTTCCCTAAGTTAATACCGCAGCACCAACAGCTTCCTGAACTTTGGGAGCTGGATATTCTATTGGCACATCAGCCTCAATATGTCTAAAACAGAGCCCAGCAACTTTCCCTCTCAAACCTCTCCTGTTTTTCACTTCCCTGGGTTTTGTTGAGGCCATCAATGTGCTTTCAGGACCAAGCACAAAACATCAATGTCACTTCTATCTCCTCAGCCTGTCATGTTTAATGCTGCATCTCTCTCCACTCCCCTGGCCACCACCCTAGTTCAGACCCTCATCAGTTCAATGGCATCAGAGATCTGAGTCCAAGCCTCCTTAGGTACTCACCAGGTACATCACCCTAACTAAGTCAGTCACCCTCTGTCAGCCTCAATTTCTTCTAGTGTAAAGTGGGGACTATCATAGCATGTACCTCACAGAAATCAGGAGGTCAAAGTGAGATCACATATGGAAGGTGCTTTTGCAAACCTTACCACACTAAATAAATTCCACCTATTTCTGTCCCCCTCTTCATGCCTCTCCTGCCCTCTCCTCTTCATTGTCATCATCACCTCTTGCCTGGACTAACCAATCACCCTGCCGCCAGCTCTTCCTCCACTCTAATCCATTTAGCTGCTGAAATATTTTTCCTAGGGTACAGGTTTGATTACTGTGACACTTCTGTTGTGTTTTATTTCCAGGTGTCCACCTGGAAATGGTCATTTCTACCCTCCCACCAGTCCTCCAATGACAACGCCATCACTTCCTGGAGATGATGCCACTGGCAAGAGGCTGAGACAAACCCCTGGCCTGCCTTGACCAGTAATGAGAACCTGTAGGAGCTTGTTTGGATAGCATAGAGTTCAGGTGAAGGAGAAGTGCTGATTCCAGAGTCCCACAAACTGCTCCATGTTCCAGTGTTTTAAGTCCCAATCTCACAAGATAATAGAACAATAGTTTTGAGTTATTACTGCTGCCTAAGGCTTTGTTAATGCATGCTTGTGAGAGCTTTCAGTTGAGCAATGTGTGTGTGTGTGTGTGTGTGTGTGTGTGTGTGTGTGTGTGTGTAGGAAATTAATATCTATCCTATACCTGCTTTACATCAAAGGTTGAACACCTTACTATTCTCCCCTTTTGGGGACATGCCAGACAGGAATCAAGCCTCAGCTTTAAGGATTCTCCCTCAGGGTGGGGACCCAAAGAGCTGGATCATTCAAGAAAAAAAGCCTGACTCCTCTCTTTAGGAACCAAGCTCCCATAGGACAGACCCTTGTCCAGATGTGTGGGACTAGGGCTGAGAGGGGCTCCTTAGTAGACAGGGAGAAAACCCTGGGGCCAAGGAGCAAATTTTTAGAATAGGATCCTAGATTTAGAGATAGGAGGACCTCGGACCTTCGTGTGTCCTTTTAAGTGCAATGAATCTCAGGTTCATCCACTCTGCCACTCTGAGAGCTTCAATTTGGAACTCCAGTATGAGGAGGGAACAAGTCCTCCCAGGACCTGACCCTCGGAAGATGAAAGGGGGAGACAGCTTCTGTTCTTTGGTACATTTCTCCCATTAAGAAATAAATTGGAGGAAAATGGAGAAAACAAGAAAGTGACTTTTATCTCCAACTGAAAATGATTCCTAAAACCATTTTGGTAAATGAAGGCCAGATGAACATCTTGGGATGGTTTTACTGTGCTATTATTGAAAAGCCACTTTAGAAAGATTAGTCAGTTTTTAGGGTTTTCATTTGGAGAATAATTTAAGAACGTAAGAAAAAACTAAATGTTCTTTGATGGGAAGAGCTCTGCTCTGAAAAGTCTGACTTTGGGGTTTTTGACCAACTCAAAGCTGACAGAAAGTCTCAGGATGTAAACAAACATACGAAAATATGTTTAATGTAACCAAGTATCCCAACGTTCTCACATGTTCTGGAATCCTCAAACATTTCTAATGAGAAACACAAGGTGTTTAAGGTATTTCTATTTTCTGTAACCATCAAGCATGAAGGAAATATAAACCACTGTCTGCTCAACTGAGAGCCATAACTAGGCTCCAGGGTCAGGAGTTTAAAAGATGCCAAATTAGCTCTCCAATAGAATCAATCCCATGTCACACAATTTCAAACTTCTTCAAAGAGACCTTGAGAGTGTCCCTCATTGCTTCTTCTGACCTCCATATAAGGCCCTGTCTTGAGTGAGTTCTCTGTAAAATAGTCTTTTAGGCAAGCATATATTTGACCTTCAAACAATGTGGCCAGCCCATCAGTGATGTGCTCTCTGCAGTAGAGTTTGAATGCTTGACAGGTCAGCCTGAGAAAGGACCTCAGTGCCTGGTACCTTATCCTGCCAGGTGATCTTCAGAATCTTCCTAAGACAATTCAAATGGAAGCGATTCAGTTTCCTAGCATGGCGCTGGTATATAGTCCAGGTTTCACAGGCATACAACAATGAGGTCAGCACAAAGGCTCTGTAGACCTTCAGTCTGGTAGTCAGTCTAATACCTTTTCTCTCCCATACTTTCCTTCAGAGCTTCCCAAACACCGAGCTAGCTTTAGCAATGCATACATCAACCTCATTATCAATGTGCACATCCCTGGAAAGTATGCTACCAAGGTACGTAAACTTATCTACAACACTCAATTATATGTACACAACTATACACAATTATATGTACATAACACACATACAATATGTACATATATACACATGGTACACATATATACACACATTCATACATTTTTCATCATCTTTATTTCCAAATACATGTTCCCATACACATACGTACTTAAAGAGCTATGCCTCACAACAAAGAGTAAAAGAGAAAGGAAGGGAAAACCCCACAGTATTTCAGCAAAATTAACCAACACATTAACCAACCAAGTCAGCCTCTGTATGCCAGTTTCTGAACCTGCAGCCACAGTAACTTACATAAAGAGGCCATTTAAACTCACCCATTTTGACAATTTTCCAGTCTGAAAATCTGGACATGCCACTAAGATGTATAAGGAAATGTTTTGTTATGAGAAAAATATTTCCTAAGTTCATGTGCTAGGTAACTGCTGCCAGATAATGCTATCACAACACAGAAATTCTAGAGGTGAAAACAGGCTTTGTTATACTTAAGCACAGATTCAGGGCTCAGAAAACAGTAATCCTGAATACAGGATTGGAGTTTGGACAGAGCTTTTTAGAGAAAAAAAATTATGTCAGAGAGACTGAAAAATAATATTTTTAGCATAATCTTTATGGCCTCTTAGGTCATAAAGGTCACACAGAATCACGATCTCATGCTTCCTCCAATGTCACTAAGGTAAAACAAACTGAATTAGACAAACCGAACTACAAATTGGAGCATATGCACTACACAGCTACGAGGCTATATCTAAAAAAATTCACAGTAGACTAATCGAGAAGGGGAGATTTACATGTCACAAAAATAGCCAAAAGGTCAGAGCCAGAGGAATCCTTCCACAAATAAGCCAAATTAAATTACTTTAGGAAGTTCAAACTACTTTTTGGCTTCTTATCTCAGGAATATAAAAATCTTCCCTTAATACTACTATTCTAAGTTAGATTTTAGTCAGGTGAGGTTAATATTAACAGGAGACGGGCTTGAGTCAAGCCAGATATCTAGGAAAAACAGCCCTAAGGCCCAAATAATAAAATTTGATAAAAGAAAATAAAAATTCTCATAACAGTTTCCTCACGGTGTTTTTTAGTTTTCAAGCTTAAAAATTAGCATTTGTGCAACACACGTAAAGATAGGTAAAGCCAGTGCATTTGGGGTTATGATACAATAAACTTTTTTAACTTAATTGAATTATTGTTTTGGACCAAATGGTCAAGCCATTTATTTGTGCACATAAAAATACTCCAAATAAAAGTCTCTAGGTATGCTTTCAATTTAGTACCCATCCTTTAGGGGATGCATAGAAATAAAAGAGATATTTTCCAGGAGTGTCAACCTCATGTCATTGTATAATGGGATTACAGATGAGATAGGAAGATATATATATATATATATAGATATATAGATATAGATATAGATATATATATATATATATATATATAATAGACAGACAGAGAGAACATTTATTAAGCACTAAAGTGCCAGACGCTGTTCTGGGGATATAGATACAAGTGAATAAGACAGTCCTTGTCTTCAAGGCTCTTACATTCTAATGGGGGAAAACAATATACAAAGGGGAGCTCAAAGTCATGGAATAGTGTAAAAATGATGAGGAAGTGGTGTGGAAGCTCAGTTCCTAGCAAGATGAGGCAAAAGTTCATTTCTCAGAGCCTGGATCTCCAGGGGTGGAATCCAAGATCCTGGGGGGAGAGGGGGGAGAGAATGAGGATAATGGCCCATGATTACAAGGACATGAACTTAGAGCTGAAAGGGGCCAGAGAGGCCATCTTGTCCAACCTCATCATTTCATAGACAAGGAACTGAGGTTCAGGGTCACCAGTCAGTATGTGTCAAAGGTGGGATTTAAACCTATGTCTTTCTAGCTGCAAAGCCATTCCTCTGCTTTAGCCCCAAAACACAGAGGTAAAAGAGAGGTTTGAGATGGACTTTAGCTTTGGCTAGGTGATTAGGGCATGCCAAAATTGAAAATGTGTTAATAGCAGTATAGAAACAGCTAAGAATAATTTATTTGAAGATACAAGATGATGTTTCCTGACCCTGGCTGCCCCACTCTCAATGGATTCTTGTGCAACACAACAGACTTGCTAGGTCCCAGGGTTTTTTGCTTCCTTTCCCTGTCTACTGAATTTGTTTCAAAAAGTTGGTAGAAGGCACATTTTGTATTCAGGTATACTTTGTAGAGATTGCCCCTGATCAAGAAATGGCTTTGCTTAGAAGTCAACTGCTTATGCCCAAAGTGCTATAAAACTGTGCTCTTGATCCAGCAATACCATTGCTCAGACTATATCCTAAAGAGATTTTTAAAAAAAAGAGGGATGGGAGAAGGACCTATTTGTGCAAAAATATTTTAGCCACTCTTTCTTGTGGCAGCTAAGAACTGAAAATTGAGGGGATACCCATCAATTGGGGCATGGCTGAACAAGCTGTGATATATGATTATGATGGAATATTTTTGTGCTATAAGAAATGACAAGGAGGATGATTTCAGAAAAACCTGGAAAGACTTATATGAACTGATGCAAAGTGAAGTGAGCAGAGCCAGTACATAGTAACAGCAATATAGTGTCATGATCAACTGTGAATGACTTAGCTATTCTCAGCAATACAATGATTCAAGACAATCCTAAAAGATTCATGATTAAGCATACTATCAACCTCCAGTGAAAGAGCTGATATTGTCTGGATGCAGACTGAAGCATGCTGTTTTCCCTTTCTTTCTATCATTCTTTTTTTTGTTGTTCTAATCTTCTTGTACAAAACGACTAATAAGGAAATGTTTTACATAATTGCACATGCATAACCTATATAGGATTGCTTACTGTCTTAGGGAGGGCAAAAGGGAGGGAAGGAGAGAAGAATAGAATTTGAAACTCAAAACTTTTTTAATGCTTAAAAATTGTTTTAATATGCCAGTGTGGAAAAAATAAAATATTATTTTTAAAAAGAGTTCAACCTCTTCTTTTTGCAGATAAGGAAACAGTGGCTCATAGATGAAGCCAATTGTCTGAGGTCACTTGGCTTGAGTTTTATTTGAAATGGTTCATTGCTTTGGTATTGCTTTTTGTGATTGTGATTTAAAAAAAAAACCTAGCAGTTATTTTTAAAATAATGTTTTATTTTTCCCCAAATACATGTCAAAATAATTTTTAGCATTTGTTTTATTTAAGTTTTGAGTTCCAAATTCTATCCCTCCCTCTGTCCCGCCCCTCCCCCTTCCCTGACACAGTAAGCAATCTGATATATAGATTGTACATGTGCAATCATGTAAAACATTGCCATACTAGTCACTTTGTGCAAAAAAAGACTCAAACAAAAAAAGAGTGAAAGAAAGTAAAAAAATGCTATGCTTCAGTCTGTATTCAGAAAATATCAGTTCCTTCTCTGGAGGCAAATAGCATGTTTCGTCATTAGTCCTTTGGGATGGTCTTGAATCATTTTATTGCTGAGAATAGCTAAGTTACTCACAGTTCTTCATCATAGAATATTGCTGTTACTGTGTACAACATTCTCCTGGTTCTATTCAATTCACTTTGCATCATTTCATATAAGTCCTTCCAGCTTTTTGTGAAATCTGCCTGCTCATCATTATTTTAGAGCACAATAATATTCCATCATAATCACATACCATAAGTTATTCAGTCATTCCCCAATTGATGGGCATCCCCTTAATTTCTAATTCTTTGCCACCACAAAAAAAAGAGCTGCTATAAATATTTTGTATGAGTAGGACCCTTCCTCTTTTCTTTGATCTCTTTGGGATATGGACTGAGTAGTGGAATTGCTGTATCAAAGGGCATAAACAGTTCCACAGCCCTTTGGATATAGTTCCAAATTGCCCTCCAGAATGGTTGGATCAGTTCACAGTTCCACCAATGGTGCATTCATGTCCCAGTTTTCCCAACATTTATCATTCTCCTTTTTGTCATATTAGCCAACCTGACACATGAGGTGGTAATTTTGCATTTCTATATAACTTGGATTTTCTGTAATCTTTAGTGAGTTGGAACATTTGTTCATATGACCATAGATAGAAAAACTCACAATTATATAGTGCTTTAAGGTTTGCAAAGCACTTTACATATATGATCTTATTTGGTCCTCACATCCACCCTATATGGTAGGTGTTATTATTATCCCTATTTCACAGATAAGGAAACTGAGTCTGGGAAAAGTAGAATGACTTGTCCAGAGTCATACAGCTAGTAAGTGGCTGAGTCTGGATTCAAATACAGGTCTACAGCTTTCTATCTACTGTGGTGCCACCTAGCAGTCTAAAAGGAAATTTTTATTTTGTAAATGTATATTTTATATGCATGCAATACTTAAAATTTGTAAAAGTCTTTTCTTTCTTGGCTTCTTCATCCAAGCCAATGCCAGGGAAGGGAATTAAGCATGAAAGAAGAAAAGTCTCAAGTCATTTTGGAAGTTGGTCAAATGCAGAGCCCACAATTATGCCATCTTGGTTCCTACTTGAGACTAATGTGTGCATCTTAAATAATACTCTTTGTTTACATGTATAGGGAAGCTAGATCCTTAGAGCCTTATTGACTGGGGAGGGGGCGGGAATCCTTCAAAGCTGGCAATCATCCCTTCCCCTCAGAACCAGAGAAGCTTCAGAGAGAATTTCTCTCAAGCCAGGTCATTGGATTCTACAGTCTCCTTTGACAAGATCATAAAAAGCTATTTTAATGGATTTTTCTATTGGAGTGTGACAAATCTTGTCACCCTCTCTAATCATTAGCATCATAGAACGTTTCTAAACAATTTCAAAATGCAGCTTGGAGTTTTCCACGTGAAGCAAACTTGTTTTGTTTCTTCATGAAAAGGACATGTGTCAGAAAGAAGACATATAAATCTCAAATTCCCTAATGTTCTGAGCATCTTGATGTCCTGTACCCCAAACGGTCCCTCCCTGCACAAGTTCTTTGGGACAGTGGAGAGAATACTGGCCTCAGAGAGAAGAATCTCTGAGCTCAGCTCCCACCTCTCATACCTCTGAGAACACCCGGACATCAGCTCACTTCTGACCCTTAATTTCTGTACTTGTGAACATTCCTACCATTCCATTTACTAGACTTGTTACAAAACTCTAATGCAGTGGTGGATGCAAAATATTCTGAACACTTTGAAGTGTTAGATGGATGTGGCGTGTTCCTACGCTTGGCCTCCTTTTCTATTCAACTGAGTTCAAATAGAAAGTCATCAGTCCCAGTGTGGAGAGGCTCAATGCCAGAAGGCTGATGTGAAGGGAGGGAATTTCTAAGATTCAGAGGAGCTGAAATCTGCACCAGTAGAGGTGGGAACCACACCTGAGGGAGGGAAAGCGAGTGGGTGAAGTGGAGCTTTTTTGCTCACAGAGAGAGAAGGGACAGTTCCCTCCAAAACTAATGTTCATTTTCATTTTTGCTCAGTTCACTTTCAGAGATGACTCAAATCTGAGGGCAGTTCTATCTCCTGATAGAGCCTTCAAAATGCCTAATCTAGAAAATGGAGCCCAGGGTAGAATAATGGCTCTTTTCTGAGAGGTGATTACTTAGAGTGTCACCTTTTGAATGCTGGGTACTAATGATAAAACTTCCAAATGACATAAGGATTCTGGCCCCATTAGCAGGGAAATAGCTTTCATCTAAAGGATGAGAAATGGCACTGATTAGCCAGTTATCCTCTTGACATGTTACGGAAAATAATATGATGCCTGCTTCCCTTAGAAGAGGTTGTAGGAGCACAAGAAGTGACAGGAGCTGAATCTTCTTTTTAGAATTAACCAACATTGTTTTGGAGGAAATTTGTGATTTATATAATGAGCAATTAAAATATGACACCATGCTGATTAATATTCTATGGAATCATTTCTTACGGTTTTTTTCATTCTTTTTTTATCTTTTGCTACTTTTCAAAACATGGGAAATGCCATGAGCATACAGCTTGTTCTAACAATAATAGAGAAAGAAAAGAGTAGATAGAAGAGGCATTAACTCCAAGGCTCACACTTTGGTTTTTTAATAAGGAGATGAAATCTGAAAAAAGATGTTGGGAGAGCAAGAATTCTATGGCCTCAAGGAGTGTACAAGGAAAACTTCACCAAATGTTCCTTGGAAACATGGAAAGAACATTTCCTTCCAACCTGGGCAGGTTTTCAATACACCAACAAGAACCCCAAAGCATTTCCCATAAAATGACAGAAGCAGAAAAAATACAGAAAAAAGCATCTTAGCTCAGATGCTGATTGAAATCCAAAGCCATGAGAAAGCCCCAGGCAAGCTTCACACCCTACCAGGACTCTACCCCACCAAAGGAAACTAGGCCAAAGGCCACTTTTTCCAGACCCTCTCTGGAATGTGCCCATAATTAGTATCCACCAAAGGCTTCATTTATGTGGAGCCACTGGTTCAACCATTATTCCATCATTATTCAATTAACTTGCCCGTCATAGGTCTGCCAAATGGATTAGATTGGTCTATTTCAGGAGTTCTTGACCTGGGGTCCATGCCCCCACCCCAGGATCCCTGGACAGATTTCCTGGAGTCTGTGAACTTGTGTTTGTTTGTTTTTTAATATATTTTGATAATTGTATTTCTTTACAAAAATAGCTTCCTTTGCAATCCTATATATTTTCTTTTATGCATTTAAAAACATCCCTCAGGGAAGGGGTATGGGCTGCCGCAGACAGCCAGAAGGATCCATGACACAGAAAAGACCAAGAATTCACGGTCTAAATTAGTGGGATGAATGATATCTCAACATCAGACATTTATTAGTTTATCATTTCTGATTCCTAAAACATATTAGCTGTTTTCATTTAATACTGAGATAGTTGTCTGTGAATGTGTGCAAATGTATCAGAAATTTTTTAAATTAAGAAAAACTTCAGAGTCAAAATGAGATTAAAAGCATCTGCTTTCGCCTAAATTGCTACTTTAAATTATCAGGTGACCTTAAATAAAAAACCCTAGCAAACTTCATTCAAAAATAATTGAAGAGTTCACAGAGCACTCATCATCTCATTTTTTCTGCATGCCTTTATTATCAGAATAAAATTGAAGGAATCCAATAGAGGGGTGCAAGTCTATAGACAGTTTGGTCCCCAAAAGGCTGAGCTATAGTTATCAAAGCTAAATTAAAGCTGCACTAAGACTTTGAGAGTCTAACACATCATTTATTAAGCACTATTGTGCTAAGCGCTGGGGATACAAATACAAGTAAAAATAAAGCCAAGGAACTTACAATCTAAGACAACACACAAGAGGAAGCCAAAAAGGAAGGGGAGAGGTACCTGGCATGGTGGAGACATCCAAAGAAATCCAGAACCAGTGCCGCTGGTGGGGAATGGGGACCGTGCTGTTCCCCCCAAAAATGGAGGTACTGGAGCCCATAGCCCCTCCCTGTAGATCAGCTCCCATCAGAGGGGCAGAGAGGCAAAAGGATTGGGCAGATTGAGGAACAGGCAGATTTAATTGCAGGATAATGAGCTTTCCCAAAGATGAGTTTCCTGGGGAAGAAAGGCATGATGGAGAGATGTCCACAAGCAAAGGAGCTGGTAGAGAACGTGGGATATATGAGAGAACGATCAAGACCAAGATCAATTCAGCACTGATGTTGTTAACTTCCCACTTATTCCATTCAAAGTTCAAGAAGAAGGAATCACCAGCTAAATATGCCTCTCACACAGCAAATGTTTAAGGGAGACATCCCAGTGGGGCATGAATTTAGAGTTAGGCTTACATTGAGCACTGAGCCTAGAGTCAGGAGGACATGAGTTTGAATCTTACCTCGGACACTTCTATCTGTGTGACCCTGGGCAAGTCACTTCACAATTGTCTGCCTCAGTTTCTTCATCTGTAAAATGAGGATCATGTAGGACCTACCTCCCAGGGATGCTGTGAGGATCAAATGAGATAATATATGAAAAGCACTGAACACTGTGCCTGGCACACAGTAGGTGCTCTGCATGCCATTTGTCAGACACACCTGACAAGTTGTGGGCATCCTTCACCATCCTGTATTTACAAAGTTGAATTTTTGAAACCAAGTGTTGAAATTGACACTAATCCCTGGTAAATGTCATCTTTTTCTCTGTTTAGGCTCTAATTCTAACCTGTTGAGATTTGGATTTCCTCCAACAAATTTCCTCTACTGGGGTGCTCAAGTATCCAAGCCATCCATTAATCTAGAATCATTTATTAAACACTTACTACTTAGCAGGCAAGAGACAACTTAGCCTCATAGACAGAGGGCCCGCCTTGAAGCCAGGAAGATGAAAGTTCAAGTACCACCTACTGAACCCTAAATTCACAGGCACTTGGTATGTGACCCTCAGAGTTCTAAGCTAGGATTTCTCAAACTTTTTGGTCTCAGGGTCCCTTAACTCTCTTCAAAATTACTGAGTACCTCAAACAGCTTTTGCTTATGTGGGTGATATCCCTCGGTATTTACTGTATTAGGAATTAGATCTCAGTGTTATTATGAAAATGCTCTTGACCTTGCAGGCTCCCCAGTACTTCAGGGTCCCCTGAGGGCCTCATGTCCCAGATCACACATCGAGATCTGCTGCTCTAGACATCCTCTACAGCCCCAACTTGCAGAGAAGGTGCCGCTGATCTGCATTGGTGGATAGTGTTTTCTCCTCTGGATGTTCCCTATTCCGGCATTGTTCTAAGTTCTGAGGCCTAGGACTAGACAGATCTAGATTATATCAGTAACAGCTTGAAGTTTCCTGAGGAAGTCATGGATGTCAGAAAGAAGGTGAACAGACTCAACATTATCTAGGGCATTATCATTTAGCTCAGATCACATGAATGATCATGTGATCCATCAGCTTCAAGGAAACAATAAAATATGAGAGTAGTGGGTGAGCTAAATACCTGAGCACCTCAATATTCCAAAGATAGAAAACAGTTGATGGTCTAGGAGGGATGTGAAGCTTTCAAAAATTAAATATAAAGATGCAATGAAACAATTCAGATGAGTCTGAAAAAGATAAGGCATCTGAATAGATTGGTAGGGATGCAGAGAACTCACTAGACAACTTGGAATTTTAAAAGAAATGTGTGAAAGAAGGAAGTAAGTTCAGGCAATGGTGGAAGAATGAAAAAGCAGGCCATGGCCCTTCAAGAATAGTGTCAAGATTGACCAGAGGCTGGAGAGGGAAGGAAGGATAATATCACGTTTAATTTTTTTTCACTATTAATCAATTGAGAATTTATTAAGTCCCCAATATATGCATGCCTCTGTATGAGGTCCTGGGGATACAAGCACAAATGAATGAAATTCTTGTTGAGACAACATTGACTCTCTGGGATCCCTGCATTCAGTAGTAGTCACTAGTCACTTCTTTATTGATATCTTTGAGAATTTTGACAGAATTCAAAGTCAGACTCATTACTTTAGAGTCCCTGGTGGCTCTGGAGATTTCTCAAGGACTACATCAAGCAAGGGATGCAGGGATCACCAAAAACCAGCATAGTTCCATAACATCATCCTTACCACTGCGTAAGATGTCCCATCTCTGACTCCCACACCTTTGCACTTAGCCACACCCCATGCATGGGGGGCCATCTCCAGTTGTCTGGATCTGTATCTTGCCACTGGACCCAGATGGCTCTGGAGGAGCAAGTGAGGCTGGTGACTTCGCACAACCCTCTCTCATTTAAATCCAATTCACTTGAAAGTCACGGCATCACCTTCCTGGTGTCATTGTCCTCTTTAAGAACGAGAGACAAACAACAACCCAGTATAACCTCATTTCTCTTTTTGTAAGAGTAACTAGGTTATGGAAATGCTATAGATATGGTTTTTATTTAGATTTCAGAAAAGTATTTGACAAAATCTCTTGAGGGACATGGGCTAGGCCATAGCACAGTTGGATAGATTTTGAGCTGGTTGAATGATTAGATCTAAAGAGTAGTTATGAATGCAGTGAGGTCACCTTGGAAAGAGGTCTGTTGTGTAGGGGCCTAAGGACCTGTCTTTGACCTTGTTCTGTTCTTTAAAAATGTTTTTGGTGCCGATTTGTATCAAGCCATAGAATATATCCTTGTCAAACTTGTAGCATAAAAGACATTCAGGGGGACAGCTGGAACTTCCACCCTTACCTCACTTCTGAGCTCCAGTTCTACACCTCCACCTGCCTACCAAACAGCTCTGCCTTGATGTCCCTTAGGCATCCCAACTTCATTATCATTTCCCCTAAAACCACACCTCCTTTATTCCCAAAGTCCTTCAAGAGCACTAGTCACCCAAGTTTACAATCTGAGTCATCCCTGACTTCACTCTCGCTCAACTCCCTGTAACTCCCTTGTCAATCCTTCTTCCCCTTCAGTATTTCTAGCTGTCATCCCCTTGTTTTTACTCCCACCACAAATCCCCTGGCGGAGCCCTTTATCAGCTTGTCTGGAATAAGGCAGCACCATTCTAATGGATTTCTTTAATCCATCTTCGGCAGATATTGAAGTGACAATGCTAAGGTGCAGGGACTGATCACAATGAGCAGCAGCCCACATTTTTAGTCTTACTGCATTCTGCCTCAGCCAAATTGGATCAAGGTTTTCCTATCTCTGTTGCTTTGTTCATACAGTCTCTATATAGCTGCAATGTCTTCCCCACTCTGCTTCCCCATATCTATCTCCACATGTCCATGTTTTAAGGACCAAGTCAAATTCTATGAAGGTTCCTCTTCCTATCTTGGACCTCACATAGCAATTGGTCCATACTGCTTTCATGTCGGTTCACGTATGATTGTGCGCGCGCACACGCGCGCGCGTGTGTGTGTGTGTGTTGTATTAACAGACCAGAACGTGTCACAGCATAGGATTATAGGACCATGAATTTACAGGTGAAGAAAATCAGGCCTACCACTTGCCCAGGTAGTAAGTATAAGAGTTGGGATTTGAATCCAGGTTCTCTGACTCCTGAATCATGTTCTCTCCCTGTATGACATTTCACAGGCTTGTGAGCTTGCAGTCAAGACAGACAGGGAAAGGGAGGAGGGGCAGAGTTTCAGACAACAAAGCTAAGAAATGTCATGTAACAGAATAATTCTTAAAGCTGCCAAGAAATAAAACCAGTATGCAAGATTATTGGGGGCTGCAAGTTAACCCAAGTATTTTGGCACAAAAACTAACAGTGCTTTGACACATTTTAAAGAACGCTGCTTAGCAAACTTTGAACTCTGAGCATCTATTGTTCATCTCCTAATAGAAAAGTAATTAGATTATGTAATACATAAAACTAATGAGAACCTCATTACATTGTAGCCTTTTTCTGCCCACTAGACTCTGTGTAATACACCTAACATCTACTTCTGATATTAACAATTGGTGAAAGTAACTCTAAGCTACTCGGATTTTTCCCCCTATCACTTTTCTCCTGGAAAAAGTGGAGACCATGGTTTCTTGAGTATAGCATATTTATGGCCAAATGATACCACTCTGAGGGAGGAATTTAGCTGGCTACCCGAAGACCATTTGTTCTTACAAGAAATACCATACCATTAGGAGTGTAACATTGTGACCAGGCAGTTAGGTTAAGAAGTAGCCTGTTAGAAAAGGAAAATCACAAACATTGGAGGGGATGCAGGAAAACTAGGACATTAATGCAATGTTGGTAGAGTTGTGAACTGACCCAACCATTCTGGAGAACAATTTGAAACTCTGCCCAAAGGGTTATAAAACTGTGCATACCCTTTGATCCAGCAACACCACCATTAGGTCTGTAACCCAAAGAGATAGTTTTAAAAAGGAAAAGGACCTACATGTACAAAAATATTTATAGCAGCTCTTTTTGTGGTAGCTGAGAATTGAACATTGAGGGGATGCCTATCAATTAAGGAATGGCTGAACAAGCTGTGGTATGCGATTGTAATGGAATATTATTGTGCTATAAGAAATGACAAGCAGGATGATTTCAGAAAAACCTGGACTCACATGAACTGATGCAGAGTGAAGTGAGCAGAACCAAGAAAACATTGTACACAATAACAGCAACATTATACGATGAAGAACTGTGAATGACTTAGCTATTCTCAGCAATACAATGATCCGAGATCCCAATAGACTCATGATGAAACATGCTATCCACCTACAGAGAAAAAACTGATGGAATCTGAATACAGACTGAAGCGTGCTATTTTTCACTTTTGCTTTCTTTCCTTCCTTTTGTTTTGTTTAAGTTTTCTTCCACAAAATGACTAATATGGAAATGTTTTATATGATTGCACATGTATAACCTATATCACATTGCTTGCCATCTTAGAGAGGGCTAAAGGGAGACAGGGAGGGAGGGACAGAATTTGGAACTTGAAACTTAAATGAATTTGACATCCAGCAAGATCAAAATCTCCATTCCAAGTTTCCTCACTTCTCAGAATTCCATGGGTCATAAGCTATGTCTATGCAACCACCAGTGATTGCTAGTTGGAAAGGACAGATGAGTGTGTGTGGTGGTTTGTTGGTTTATTGCTTGGGTTGAAGCAGGATGGAAGGGTAGGGGGATGAATGTGACCACTATCAGCCAAGCTGATTTTTTCTTTATTTGATAAATCAGTTCCTTTGGCGGGCACACTAACTCCTGATAAGATTCCTT
The DNA here is from genome assembly GCA_028646595.1 of Phalanger gymnotis. Classification (NCBI taxonomy): domain Eukaryota; kingdom Metazoa; phylum Chordata; class Mammalia; order Diprotodontia; family Phalangeridae; genus Phalanger; species Phalanger gymnotis. The sequence continues at coordinate 333,828,213 of CM053626.1, read as the reverse complement.
GCCAGAGGGCTAGCATTGAAATCATTCACCTCTGTCCTATGCCCTGACAACAACCCTGATATCCATGCATTGGGAATAAATCTTAATAGTAACTGAATTATTTGTGAAGCTCATAGATATGACATTATGTGATTTTGTGTATTGTCTAAAATATCATCTGAAGAATTTTCATATATGTTAATATGAATAATAAATCACTCTGTCAATTTTAATGCAGTTTTTGTTTGTTTCTAAGATCACTCATTGAACAAATGCTCAATTAAAATGCAGTCTAATTATCAGAGTCAGTGACACTACATTTCCAAGCAGTACATGGCAGAAAATCCTACACTGACTTCAAAATGAAGTTTTGGGTTGTTCCAAGAGGTTGCTCAATTTTTAACTTCCAAATCAAAGCATTTCAGAATTTCAACTTGTGCCAGGGAGAAGCAACTTTTCTGTACTTTCTAGAAATGTAGAATTTGAAGCAACCACCTCACTTTGCTGATAAGGAAACTGAGACCCAGAGAAATTAAGTGACTCACATGTAGTGATGGCAGAGACAAGAATCAAATCCAGGTCTTCTGAAACCAAATTCAGTTTTGCCAAACTACATGGTCTTACTTACACCACTTCATGTGCAACCACCTATGGCACTATACAGTAAGTTTACCTAGAAATTGTGGAACTTCCATGCCTATCTGTGATTTCTTCCAGTTGATTATGAGCTCTTTGAGCATTGTTGTCTTTGAATTCCCAGCATCTAGCCCAGTGCCTGAACATAACACAAATCCCAAAAAAAATGCTTGTTGAATTGAATTGATGGCTTTGAGATCCCTCAGTTACCCTCGACTTGGTTTATTCTATCAGCCCTCCCAGCAGAGGTACTAGTCTTCACTGAACATGATTTGTGTGTATGTACATGTTATAGGCTGACCTGCATTGGTAGATAATTCCCTGTACCAGCCAGTGAAATCAAAGGTCCCAAAGTAAGTAAATGCTTTACCCGAAATCAAGGAATCAGGAAACATGAGGAGTAAAACAAGCCAAAGGATTTGGTCCTTGAAAGATTACTCATGATTCTTGAAGATCAAACAGTATAGAGATGGTGTAGATGGTGGAATGAGATCCATATCCAGAATGAGACAGGATCAGAGGAAGTGACAGCATCGGGTGTGAACAGCTTTCAACTAGCTTGGTAATGAAAGGAAGGAGCAGTGAGGGATGTAGCTGACTGAGGATGATGTATCAAGGGAGAAGCATTTTTAGATTGGAGTTACTTTCACATATCTATAGGCAGATAGAGAAGAGCAAGAGAAAAGGGAGAATCTCAAAACGCATAAGAGGAAGGTCTTGGATGTTGGTGCAAAGGCCTGGAGGAGATAGAAAAGATGGCTTTGAGGGCATGGGCAGAAGGATTAGCCCCAGAGAAGACTGGCATGTGTCCTCCTTGGAGGCACAAGAGATGAAGGACAGGAGGACAAATGGTGATAGGGAGAGTTTCAAGGTCTGGAGGATTAGGGTGGGGGAGTAAAGGCTAGCTCACTTTTGATGTGTTAAAGATAGAGTGTAACTAGGAACTTAAGGAGAGAAGAAACTGTCCAAACATTCCTCTGTGGGGAAGGAGATACAGAGTTGGTAAGCATAGAAGAGAAGGGTTATCAAGCTTCAGGGAGGTCCCAGTGAAGGTTATGCACCATAGTTTTATAGTAAGCCAAATCAACTTAATTTGGTGATTATGTCTAGCAACACACAGTAACCCAAGATCATTAAACAGTAGAGGTTAACTAGAGTGGCAGAAAAGGAGTCTGGAAATGGTAGATTCTTAAGATATCCCAAAGAAGGAAAGGTTCCAAACAGTGGCAAGATCAGAGATGCTTTCTTTATCTAAAAAAGGCAACCAAGACAACATTTGCAACTAGCAGGCAAATGGGCTACTTTCTCTTCTCTATAAAATCCTTATGAGAATGACCCAAGGTGGCACAAAGGGAAGCCTCTCCCTCTATTAAAACTCAAGAAAGGAATGGCAGGCATTCACAGGCAAAGGTTTTATAGCAGACCAAATCTTTATGTTTGCATACCTAAATGAGAGCAAATAGAGGATTTCTTTGTATTTATTGTCTTGGGATTTCAAGAAAGCATTTGACTCCATAAATTGGCATAAAGCACAGAAGTCTCTTTTTCGAAGAAAGTGCACACTTATTCTAGAGTCCATGAAAAAAATGTAACTAGAAAAATAACATTTGTCAATGATTTTCTGAGTATTAACACAATGAGGGATGTTAACCAGGAAGGTACATGCTCACCTACGGTGTTCCCAATGTCACAGGAGATGCCCTGCATAATGTCCAAACTAACAAAGGATTTTCTATTCATGGCAAGGTTTCCTCAAAAATTCATATTTATTGATTGTATCATTTTCTAGCACAACATAAAATCTCATAGTAATTTGCAAGTACTTGGTCTAGTAATCCATACCTGGAATACCAAGTGTACAAAAACTTCTTCTTGCCCACATTATGGCATGCAGCTGAATCCAAAGTCCAGTAAAAGCTTCACAGAGGCAATGAGAGGGATTTGGAATGATCAAGAGGAAAGTATCAGGTGAATTCCTTTGACAAAATTGTGCCCCATTTTCTATGAATCTAAGCTGCTGGTTCCTATAAAGGTCCAACTATTTATCGCCCCACAGCACAATGCGGCTGTAAATTCTGAAATGTTGCCATCACTGAAAATTTAAAATTACAATTAACTCAAGGTAATGAAAACACACCATCCATATGAACAGCATATCACTGATGCATCACAGATCCATCAATTTAGAGTCACCTCGCCCAGACCTCTCTTACAGCTGAGGACAGGAGAGACATGATTTGGTCACCCAGATGCAAGAGCTGGGACTTGAACCCCCATCCAGAGTTCTTTTCCACTCTTTCATGCCACCAATACTAGCTCTCTAAAAAGAAGTGAGGTGAGCCTATTATCAAGAATCTGTGGAACCAGGAAAGATGAACCAATAATGTTGTCAAGAGGAAGTCATCAATGGACAGCTCCTTGGCACAAAGTCATACCTGGATGCACATCCCTCCAATTAATTCTCTTGAGAAAATTCTCTTAAGAGAATTAAAATGGGCAGGAAACATAGAGAGGAATTGTGGTCACTCATAGGAAAGTAGCCCAGAGCATGACAAGGACACCATGGGAGGTCCTGCTGAAGAAAGAACTGGGAAAAGAGCTTGGGGGAGATAAGACTTCAGGAAAACACAATGGCAACCTTCCAGTATTCAAAGGGCCACCTATAGGAGCAGGGGGCAGACATTACAAAGAGGCCAAGTTAGACTTGGTCAAGGGACAGATTGGCTAAGAATTTGAGTTAGCCCACCAGCAGTGGAGTGTGCTGCCTCCAGGATTGGACTCCCCCTCCCTTGAGGAACATTGTACAGAGGATCCTTCATCAGGGGCAGTTGGACTGAGTGGCCTTTGGGGTCCTCTGCCACTCTGAAATTGCAGGATTCTGTGATTTTGTGTTCTAACCACTTGAACCAAAGAGGCAAGGCAATCTTGACAGACTTCTACCTCTCATTTAAATGCCTGCTCTTCTCAAGGGCCCTCCTTCCCAAAGCCTGGGATTTATAAAATCTGTCTTGTATTTGTGAGCTTGGCATCTCAGCAATCCCCACTCAATACAAAAAGTCAACTAAAAGAGACAAGTCAGGTAGGATCCCCTCAGCCCGACCCTGAATTCCAAAGGCCAGCAGAACAACTGACAGGTGATCGTCCTGACAAGCATGAAGATGCAGAGATGAGTCATCATCCTTGTGTCTGACTGAAACTGCTGACTCATTTTTACTGTCAAAAGTTCCTCCAAAATTAATTCTCACTTACTTTCAATCCCGTAACGGCTCTATTTGGCCCTGCAAGTGTAGCTATCCACAGCCTGGCAGATCGAATCAGAGTTTCTTCCCTAGAACTAAATTAGTGACAGTGAGGAGCTGTCTTGACTTCTCCAGGCAGTGGGCTACAAGCTGGGGTCCTGGAGAAGCGGCTCACTCCAGCCTGGCACCCTCCATGCTCAGCTCCCAGTCCTTTTATCCTCAGCTCTGCTCCTTCTCTTGTGGTGAAATTATTCTGCCCAGGGATGAAGAGCACAGGCTAAGCATGGTACTAAGAGCAGGTTGATACCCCAAGATGCCTGTGATGTTTTCGTTTGTAATTATGGTTAAAAAGAACAAAACCTCTAGAATTCTTTTTGGCGAGCAGGGAGAGGAATAGTAACTTATGACCTGGAAGTGAGGAATTAAAATGAATGCAGCATGCAGTTATTAAGTGCCTACTATGTGCTTGGCACTGTGCTGTTAGGTGCTAGAAACACTAAAGATAAAAACCAAACAATCCCTTCTATGAGAAGCTCACGTTCTTTAAGGGGGAAAAACAAAACCTATACAGAGAAGTTAATCCAAAGCACAGAGAAACATGCATAGTGACTTTGCACAGTGAACAGAGGGTAGAAATTAAATCCTTTGTTAGTGGCCACCCAGAGCTGAGCTGTGAGGGGAGCAGTGAGGCACAAAGGGCCAGAGATAGAAGATGGGGAATGTTCAGGGGACAGAAAATAAGCCAGCTGCCTTGGATCACAGAGTAAGTGAGGAAGACCAACGTGAAAAGCAGTGCACAAAGATGAATCTGAGCCAGATGTAAAGGGTGATAGATATATAGATATACACATTGATACATACATAGATAATGAACATAGATGGGTACATTTATGTACAATAATCATAGCTAACATTTATTAAGCACCTACTATGTGCCAGGCACTGTGAAATGTCCTTTATAAACATTATCTCATTTGATCCTCATGACAACCCTAGGAGGTCGGTGCTACTGTTTTCTCCATTTTAGAGATGAGAACTGAGGCAAGAGGAAGTAAAGTGGCTCAGCATCTGAGGCCAGATTTGAACTCAGGTCTTCCAGACTCCAGGCCCAGTGCTCTATTTACTACGCCACCAAGCTGTCTGTGGTTCTTTGTCTTATATATTTGTATGAGTTACACACACACACACACACACACACACACACACACACACACTATATCTATATATGTTCCACAATTATAGGTGTAGGCTATGTTCAGAGAAGACTAGCCCCTCTGGTGTGAGGGCCGCCAAGTCCTTTTCAGGACTACTTTTCACCTATGGTGTCCACCCGATCCATTCAACTCTCACTTGTGACTCCAAGAAGCTGTAGCATGTGCAGCGGCCACACCCAGTAAACCATTTTGGCAGACAGGTTAAACCAGGTTGAGGGTAACCGAGGGGTCTTAAACTCTTTGGTGAGCTAGGGGAATTTCTACCCCAAGCATGTGAAGACTTCGACAGGCACAATGGGTGGATGAGAACAATTTGTTCCAAGAGCCATGAAGGCAGCTGAAGCAGGTGTCATGGGGTGCTTAGAACTTGGTTAAACATGGGAATGACAGTAGCACCTACCTCCCAGGTATTCTGAAGATCGAGTGAGATAATATTTGGAAAAATAAAATCTTTGTAAAAAATTTGCAAACTTCGAAGCATATGTAAATATTAACTATTATTTTGATGATGGTGGTGGTGTTGGTGGTGGTGGCAGTGGTGATAATATTAATGTTATGTGCCCCTGAACACTGTCATCTCTAAAGAATCAAAATTGTGAGTTACCTAAAGGCAATGGAAATGTGGTTCTTGAGTGTTAGTATGGAGCATATTAGAAAGAATAATTTGTACAAAATAGAAGACATTATTTAAAAAATACGTGGGACCAGAAAAGTAGAGGGGTTGGTCAAATGTTGCACTGGCATGTATAAAATGCAAAAGTACCCAGAGCCAGTGTTCCCAACCTGCAGGATGTGTGCGCACTCCCAGGGGCTGTAAGAAGCTTGTCACTGGCATGGGGAGCTGGAAAATAACTTCACTACCCTGTCAAAAGCAATCAATAGCTCTTATTTCTTCTTTATGTGCATTTGCATGGTGAATGGGGTTATGGGATCCTAGGCAGGTAACAAAGCTTTACTGAGCACTTACTGGGTGCCAAGGACTTTGCTAAGTGCTGGGATCAAAAACACAAGCAAAAAGGAAGACAGACCCTGCTCTCAAGAAGTTTCTATTCTAAGGGTGGAAATGTGAATGCTCTCATTCAGGTGCTCTGAAAGCCACAGGCTTAGGGGTTCAGAAAGGGGCAGGAATCCCTGACTTAGGAAGGTCTCCAGTGCATCCAGTGGATCCTTTACGGAAAGGACCAGAAGGCCACAGAAATCAGAGCAGGTCCCAGTTAGAAGGAAGGGAATATGGTGGCCATTCCCCTTTACAACATCTAGGAGAGGCCAACACCTAGTCTTTGTTTGGCAGGCTCCAGAGAGAGGGAAGCCCCTGCCTCCTGTGACTCCTGCGATTTGACTTTGGGATGCCCCTTGGTAGACCTTCGAAGGGGCACTGTATTTTCTTTACACATAGGAAGGGCTGTCCCACAGGAGATGCATTAATTAAACTTACTCTGCTCAGTTCCAGTGAACAGAATTCTGAACAGTGGGTAGAAGGTGGAGACAGGCAGATTAGATTGATAAAGGAAACTTCCAATAATGAGTACTATCCTACAGTGAGATTGTCTGCCTGGGGCTGGAGTAGGCTCCCTTACTGATTCACTCTACAGGCATAAAAGCTTGCTGGTTGATCACGTGTTTCTAATTTTTAGATGATGTGAAGTTGTCATTTAAAATCGAGGTCTCTATGTAGACATGACAAGCTCTTAGCAAGGAATGGATTGCACTTAATTCACTGGCGCTGGACACAAGCCTCTCACTTTAAATATGAACCATGAAGTAGACTCTGCAGAAAGTCAGAGCACTATGTCTTCATTTCTCTTTTAATCCCCCTTTGCTCCCACTCCACCATCACAGCAGCAGTACAAAGATGCTCTAGAGCAGGGCTGTCTGACCTTAGGTTTTTATTGGAAAAAAAGGACAATATATTTTGATTTGCCATTTTAGTGAGACTTCTGCAGTAGCTCAGCTTCATTCACTAAAGCATTTATGTAAATTTCTGTGCTTGTAGGCCAACCGCATAAATCGCACTGCGGGCCACAAGTGGCCCATGGGCTACATTTTGGACAGCCCTGCTCTAGAGAACTGAGGGTCATTTTGTATTTTATCCATTTCCTGGTCTCCACTATCCTGTGCCCTTCTGCTGCTGGCGAACTTCTCTGGTCTGAGCTAGGTAGCTTCACTGCATAAAACTATTTATAACTAGTTTATGTAAAACTATTTATAACTAGTTTGTTGTAAAAATTTGGAAAGAATATACAGAATCGGTTATTAGAGAAGAATGAACAACTTATATATCAGGGTAATGGGGTAGCATTACTTTGCCATAAAATAGGACAAAGACGAAATGTGTGAAGGAATATGGAAAGGCTTGTGCAAAGTGATGTAAAAAGTAGAATTAAGACAATCTCAATGCTGATTACAATCATATTTTTGAAATAGTGATCAAGCTTTTTAAGTACAGAGATGGCGAAGAAAGCAGAAATAGTCACAGAGAAAATAAATGACTATTTTTGTTATGTTGTTAGGCATATGTTATATTTTATTTAAAATATGAACATCTCAGATGCCATGGTTTTATTTGGAGTCCAAAGTCCATATTCTGTTGGCTCATTGGTCTCCTTTTGTAATTGTTAAAAGTCAGACTAATTCTCCCAGTAATGCTGGGAGATGATTCATATCTGGCCACGAATCATGAAACACCATGATTTCAGAAGAAATGAAATTCCAAGTCACCCAAAGGAAAATGGTGGATGGAAGCAGCATGTGGCATATGGCCAACAATGATGGGCATAGGAGAAGTGACTCATTCTACTTGAACTGCCAAAGAAGCAAACCATTCACCTGGCATCTGGAGAACCTCATCATCTAAAAGAAGTCCTTCTTCCTATCAGCCCTTGCACACACATCCTCCAGGACAGTGGCAAATCTCTGTGGTGACTCACATGTCTCCACATTGATGCCTCGGCAGCTCACTCTCCTGCCTTTCACAAGGAGGAGGCTTTCTTTCCATTCCCACTGGGCTAAATGGCAGCACCCAGATGAAGGGAGAACGGAAAGGCCAGATCTTTGCTCACTTCATTCTGGGGTTCTCTTTGCTCAATGATCTTCTAAATACTAATATCAAGGAAGATCTAGAACTAGGAAGAACATGTCTTGAACTTGAACAGCCTTCTAAGTGATATCTAATCACTCCCAAGAGTTTAGCAAGACCATTACATTGGATGAACAAATCATGGAAGCAGTACAGTGGCTGGATTACTGGACTTGGAGTCAGGAAGACCTAAGTTCAAATCCAGACTTTAGATGCTTACTAGCTATGTGACCCTGGGAAAGTCACTAATCTGTCTGTACCTCAGTTTCCTCATATGTAAAATGGAGGTAATAATTGCACCTACTTCCCAGGGTTGTTGTGAAGACCAATGCAATGATGATTGTAAACTGCTTTGTGAACCCTGAGCTAAGCCCAGAACAGAACGAGGACAGGCTAGTTTGCCTTTGGGAAATTGCACTGTTCTTTTAATGACCCCAAGCTTCTCCCTGAAACAAAATCCTGTCTTTTCCATATCAACAGTCCTATGGAGAGGCAGTGGTAGGTAGAAAGCTAACCTTAGAACCAGGAAGCTCTGGGTTCAAATCCCACTTCTACCACAAAGTGTCTGGGGAACCCTGGAGAAGACACTTAACCTCCCAGTATTGGAGAGATACCTGGGTTCTAATCCCTCCTCTAACACTTGACAGCTACATCAGTCTGTCCTGCTCCAAAAGCATATATTTAATGTTCTTTTTGTGCCCAGCACTGTGCTAAGTGCTGGAGATATAAAGAAGTCAACAAGCATTTGCTAAGCACCAACTATGTGCTGGTCATTGTGCTAAGCATGAGAATGCAAGGAAAGGCAAAATCATGGCCCCTGCCCTCAAGGAGCACATAGTCTAATAGAGGAGCACATAGTCTAATGTGCAAAAAAACTATGGACCTATAGAATCTATACAGTATAAATGCAAGATAATCTTGAAGAGAGGGCACCAACATTGGGGGCTTGCTGGGAAAGTCCTCTTTAGAAGGTTGGATTTGAACTGGAGACAGAGGTAAGCACAAGCCAGAAAGTTGAGCAGGGAAGCTGGATCACGAATGGCATGTTGGGAAGGAAAGTGTCAGAAGGCTGGAAAGGCAGAAGAGAGCCAGGTGGTAAAGGGCTTTGAATGCTGAACAGAGGACGGCATAGTTGATCTTGGAAACAATAGGGAGCCATTGAAGTTGATTAAAAAGAGGGTATGGGTGACAGGGTCAGACCTGCCTAGGCTTAAGAAATTCTTGTGGGCAAAAATTCTTCTGAATGGAGGATGGATTGGATTGGAGAGACTGAGATAGACCAATAGATCTAAAGGCATGAGCAAGGCAGCATGGTGCTAGAAATATCTCTTCACCTCATCTCTCTAATCCTCAGCCTCCTTCCTTCTCTGTTAAATGGTGCAAACAATACCTGGAGTACCTACCTCAAGGTTGTTGAGAGTCACTATCTAAATGGAAGTTATTCTTCATTGCATTTAAACCACAATTCAAGGAGAGACTAAAGAATGAAGTTTTTCAGCAGAGCATCTCAGCATGACACCAAAACAGGAGGTCTTCACACACTCAAAGTTCTGGATATTTGCAACGATGAGCCAGTACTTCAGACCAACCTGATAAATAACTGAATTGTCTAATCCTGTATCAATCAAAGTCTCCTTGGCACAAAAATCATGCAACTGAAGTTGACCTTTTCCTGTTGTTAACCAAGTCACAAACATTTAAAGGCATGTGAGAAGCAGCATAGTAGATTAGATTGAGTAATTAAACTCATCAGGAAGATTCTGCCTCTAGTATTTACAAGTTGTGTAGCCATGGGCAAGTAGCTTAACTTCTATGAGACTTAGACAGCTGAGTCATCTCCCAAGTTATGGGTAGGCATCCTCTACATTGGGCACAAAAAACATCAATCTTTGTGTATTGGGCTGCATTTTGAAATAGAGATTAGATCATAAGATCATTAATTTGGAGCTAGAAGGAACCACAAAGACCATCTGATCCAACTCTCTCATTTTACAGATGAGGAAACTGACTCCTAGGGAAGCATGGTGATCTGGTTACCTTCTTTCAAATTAAATAGCATATTGCTCAACAAATCATTTGTCTTCTTAAAACTTTCCACTGAGTGTAAAGTAGGATCTTATCACTTGCAACAGTTCTCCTTGGTTTCTCATTGATTCTATTTCTTATAGTCTTTTGACACTAATTTTCCTTTTTCTTTTTGCTTCACTTCAAAAGCATGTGAAATGTTTAGCAATGTTATGAAATCTCACCACTGCCAATTGAGAAAACTTTGACAGCAGCAGACATAATTATCAGCAATGTCAAAGAAAATGATAAAAATTGGCAAGCATGTATTAAAAAGTCATTAACTTTCATTCTTCTTTGGAAAGATTGTTTGCTCCCAAAAGACACTCCCTGGTTTCCATAAATACTGGCAATAACACCAAGAAGCTAACCTGCTCTCCTGTAGTTACATTATCCAGTCAAGACCATGGGGGACAGCAACCTTCCAAAGTAAAATGATGCCAAATTTCAAGATCCCATTTCTCCTTGGGATAAAAATGTCAAACAACCCTCTTTCCAAAGATGTTTTCATTAGAACATTTTCCTTAATTCTTTGCCATAATCTTATGAATCTCTTAGTTATTTTGATGTCATACCCTTGAAACTTAGAATGAAGACATCGAATGTCAAGAAATGTTTTGTGGGTGGGTTGGAACCATTTGATCCAAAATAACCTTTGAAAAAATATAAACTTTCACCTGGGGTCTACATGATCATTACTAATACATGTTATGAATGTCCAGAGAATTCAGCTGGTTGGCAAAAGAAGTAAGCTGAGGTCAAGGGTTCAATTCTAGTATGAGTCTATTCCATTCCACAGACATAGTATGCATCCCTAACTCCAGCTGCATCCCATAAATGCAGACAAACCTATGATCCCAAATGAAAAACAATTCAGAATACATGCAATAATTATGATAGATCAATTGCACCATCATTATTTACCAAAAAAAAAAAAACCACCAAATAAGAGTGGTGAATGTTCTTCTCCCCACCATGATCAATTGGGAATGGAGAAGGATAGGAATCTGTCTTCTCTTCTCCTTTCTGTAATATCCGGGAACTTTGTAAGTGGAAGAAATTTGCAATATAAAAACAAAATAGAGGCTTCCCTTCCCCATCCTAGGTATTCACCCTCACATTTCCCTGGCCAAGAGTGAAAAGATTATGTCTATACCTATGCCTCCACCAAAGTCCTACATTGGGGCATTGAGGTGGCCCTATGTAGATGCATGGGGGATTTCCAAAGACTATGAGAAGTATGCAAAGATGTAGCTGGTAATGGAGCCTTATCCCCAGAAGGCTGAACAAACAGGTGATGGATTGTTTCAGTCACTGTGATCCAGGAAGTATTTTGACTAAGGAAATGTTACTGAGTCTGCCACAACTTAAATATGTCTACATCAATATTCTTAGGTTCTTCTAGGCATTGACCCAGTATCCCAACTAAATACATAATTTTCTTGGAAGTGTTTGAGAGTTTTTTGGCTATGAGATGATGTTCCTCCTATTGGTTCTAATCCTTCTTTACAACATGACTAATGTGAAAATAATAATAAAAAAGAATGTTCATGCTCCTTGTCTTCATCTAGTAGAATCCCGAGATTCCTTCAAAGCCCAGCTCCAATACCATCACCAACATGGTCCTCCAGATCATGGATGCACCCTTTCTCTCTTGAGAGAGTTTTGTATTTGTTTATGTGTATCTATGTTGTTCCTCAGCCTCCAGGTGGAATATTTTTTATTAGAATATTACTCATAATAATACTATTAATCACTGAGGTCAATGATTTTTTGTTTCTGTTGTTCTGTTTCTTTCTGCTTCTCTATCCTCAGCCTAGCACAGTGCTTAATATGTATTTGTTGAATCAATTTCAAGAAATGGAAGTGGACTTGTCTAGTAAGTAGAATAAGAAACAGTGAACAGCTTAAGAGCTACCCTGGAATCCTCAAGATATTAAGATAATCTAGAGGAAGTTTTCTGAGCATTTTACAGACCTTCCATAGAAGATGATATAAAGATATCAACAAAAAGGAATTCAGTTTATGAGAAGGTAAAGAAGGCTGGCAATCTGCACCAATGAATGGAGTGCCACACCAGTGAGGTCACAAAAAATATCTAAGTAAGTGTTGACAGTCTGGAGCGTAACCATTAGAATAAAGCCATGATGGTGAATGGAAGTAAAAATATATTATATGAAGGTCAGTTAGGTTTTTTGTTATTGTGTTTGTTGTTTGTTTTGTTTTGTTTTGCTTGAGAAAGAAAATATAGTGTAGGGTCAGGATAACTTTCTTTGCACTATTTAAAAGGTGGCTGTGTGGAAGAGGGTTAGGCATTCTGCTTGGCCCCAAGGGACAGAACTGGTAACTATGAGTGGAAATTTCAGGGAACTAAATTCAGGCTTAATATGAGGGCAGAAGTCCTTATATTGCCCCACTCCAATGACTCATTGAGGCGATGTGGAGATAACCCCAGATTCCCAAAGGCTATGCCAGAGGATCATAAGCTATGGAAGTTTTTTACAATGCTACAAAGGCATCAACTCTGGTCCTGGCAACAGACTGAGACTGCTTCTTGCGAATCAGCCTAGCTCAGTATGGAAATGCTCAACTCCAGTAAGCTAATCAATTACTTAGTGATGAATTCTTAGGACATGGCAACTGATACAACAAAGAAAGATACCAAATGGCCCTCAATCACGTGTGCCCCTTTCACTTCTTCAGCAACAGCAGCAGAGAGGCATAAAATGGTGGTGAGCAGGTGGTACAAATCACAAAGGTCTAACATGATAAACTTGAACTTGGTACTTTAAATGTGAGATCTTTCCTGATGGGTGAATGAACAGACTACTGAAGGAGCTGCATCATATCAATCTTGACATCCTCAGCATAAACAAGCCAAGAAGGGATAAGGAAGCTGCCACTAAATGGAACCATGACTCATTAGAGAGGCAAATGAAGGAATTGGCAGAGTCATTTTTGCTGTATGCTCAAAGACAACAAGAATCTCAGGAGGCATGCATGTCACCGAGCTCATGGGAAGGAGTTGCCAAAAGACCACCATGAAGATAATGGCTATGGATGCACCAATATCTGTACAGAATCCAAAGAGGTAGAGAAATTCCAAGAGGCATTTGATGAGATGCTCCAAATTACATTAACATACACTTAGAAGCTGAAGAGTGAGCAATAAGAATGTCTAGAGACTTGTAGACTACACAGAACCTTCATATCTCCACACTAAGTGAATCCATTGGGCCTAGATGTGGAAAATCCCCCTAAAACAAATCAATTACATTTTAACAGAGAGGAAATAGTTCATTACTGATGTGGGTCATTGCTGAATCAGTTGTCTGTGTACAGACCAACGACCCACTTCTTAGTAGGGGCTTCAAACCTTCTTTTGTGTCCTGGACCCCTTTGAGCATAGGTTGAGTGAAGTCTATAAACTAAAATGCAGTCCCATTTTTTCCTATCAAAGTTAGTAGACCTCCTGAAATCTAACTCCTTAAGGTGTTAAGAACCCTAGAGGCTTTGGACAAAAGTCAGAAGAGGACAAGAACAGGAGAAAAAAACATACAATTGAAGAAGCTATTCAATATTGATAGGAATGTGTTGCTGACAATGAAAATTGGGCAATGTATAAAAGAAAGGACAGTGGTATCAAGTCTGGTGATTTCCTAGAGTCAGCCAATCTACATCAATGATCATAACAAAGAGGTACCATAGAAAAGATGCTGAGAAGGGCCTTAGTCTACAAACACTCGGCTTACTTAATCAGCAGAGAGAGATGGGAACCAAAGGCAACACTGGTCTGGAGGATAAACTCATTTGAAAAGTCTTACAAAGAAGGATGGTGGGAGATCATGAGTGGTATTGCCTCATAAAGCAGAAAGAAGCAATAGTAGGGGAAACCAGTTTGAATAATGCTTGGTGAAAGAATGAACAAATGCACAATCAATGAACAAATGAACAAAGTCCCTCATTTTGAGGGACTTGAAGGAAGAAAATAGAGGGAGTACAACAAAGAGGTGAAAAAATCTCTGGGGTGATTTTTCTAACACTTTCCCCCATATAGACTATAGAGCCCCCAACTTTTGGAGTCCAACACCATTGTCCTGAATGTGCTTATAAATGAGATAGAAAAGGCTCTAAGAAGCAGATGAATTAAAACAGACATATGTTCTGAAGCAACACAGTTGGTGAGGCATTGAGGAAACAAACAATAATAATAATAATAGCCAGCACTTACAAAGAGCCTACTTATGTATGACACACTGTTCTAAGCATTTTACAAATATTATCTTAACTGTTCCTTACAATAACTTCGCAATGTAGGTGCTATTATATTCCCATTTTATATTTGAGGAAACTGAGGCAGACAGACATTAAGCGACTTGTCCAGGGTCACCCAGTTAGTGTCTGGGGCTGGATTTGAACTCAGGTCTTCTTGATTCTAAGCCCAGCCTTCTTGAAATTCACAACATATCTGAAAGAGGAGAGAATATCAAGGCCATGGAAAAATCTCAGTCTTTCTTTATCACAAAAAGATGACCAAGAAAACAAAATGACCAGCCCATCTGACTGATACCTTCACGTGTATGAAAAAAAATTTTGAGAAATATCTACACATATACACTGTGGAGATCCCAACAATATTGTTAGAGAAAAGTCAGGCTTTGACAAATGATATTCAGTCGGTCAATAAACATTTAAACATCTACTCTGTGTCAAGCACCATGCTAAGTGCTGGGGATACAAAAAGAGGCAAAACAGTCCCTGCCATCAAGAAGCTTACAATCTAATGGAGGCTCCAAGTAAATATGTACAGATAAACTATGCAGGTTAAATAAGAAATAGTTACAGAGAGAAGAGACTAGAATTAAGAGGGGTTGAGGAAGGCTTCCTGTAGGAGGTAAGATTTTAGCTGTAACTTAAAGGAAACCAAAGGAAATGAGGTGACAGTGGATAGTGTTCCCAGCCTAGAATCAGGAAGACTCATTCCCGAGTTCAAAACGAGCCTTAGCCACAATGAAAAGTCTTACAAAGAAGGATGGTGGGAGATGATGAGTGGTATTGCCTCATAAAGCAGAAAGAAGCAATAGTAGGAGAAATCAGTTTGAATAATGGTTGGTGAAAGACTGAACCTTGGGAAAGTCATTTAACAATGTTTGCCTCGCTTTCCTCATTTGTAAAGTCAACTGAAGGAGAAGCCAAGCCACTCCAGTATCTTTACCAAGAAAACCCCAAATGGGGTCACCAAGAGTTGGGCACAACTGAAATGACTAACCAACAACAAAGGAAACCAGGGAGGTCAGTAGTTGGAGAGCAGGAGTGAGAGCATTCTAGGCCTGGAGGAGCAGCAGAGAGAATGCACAGAGCTAAGAGATGGAGGGTAGTATCACTGGGTCCAAGAGGATATGTCAGGGAGTCAGGTGGAAGAGGACAGGAAAGGTAGGAAGATGCATCCCTTACACAATGACCAAGAAAACTGGGGTGTATAAATGGAGTGAAATGTTAATGTGCCTTAAGAACCGAGAAAAGGAACAAAATCTGAGAAACTCTGAAGATTTATTTGAACTGATGCAGAATGAAGTGAACAGAACCAGATGAAGAATTTATATGACTATAATGCCATCAAAAAAGAGGCAGCTTATAAGATTTAAGAACTCTGATCAATACAATGAGCAGCCATGATGCCAGAAGACCAATGATGTAGCACATTTCCCATTTCTTGACAGTAACAGCAAGATTGTTTTAAGAATGAATTTGAGCAAACAAATTCTCTTGTCTATTATAAATACCCAAATTAATTATAAAGGATGTAATAAGGGAGATGCTATCTGCATCCAGAGAAAGAACTGGTTAAAAAAAAGTATGTAGAGAATAATTTTGTGTGTATGCATATGTGTGTATGCATGTGTGTGTATGTGTTCCTAATAATAATTTTGTTGTATACTTGAAAGGAACAGCAAATTGAGCATAGTAGATTTGCAGCTTCATGTACAATCATCTTTTTATTGACTGTTATGTAAATACTTGTTTTATTCCATAAATTAAGAAGAAAAGAATCTATAGGCTTTGAGATCTTCCCAAAGGAGGGGGGGAGCTTGTCAATTAAACAAAAAATTTAAATTCACAAAAGAGGCCAAAAGGAGACCCGTACAAGCAGGGCAGCCTTGGAATGAATGTGTCTGAATCTGTGATATACTTTTTAAAACAAGTTATGCTTGGTAGAGATACACAGTTTCAGGTGTAATCCTTTTTCTATTTTTGGTGTACAATAATAATCATATATGACATTTAGCTAATGCTTACTGTGCACCAGGCACTGTGCTAATCACTTCGCAATTATGATCTCATTCAAGTCTCACAACAACCCAGGGAGGGAATGTATTGGGAATCAAGATGGGCTCTTAGCATTTATTCAACCGAGTGCCCTTGAAGAGTTTGGTCTTTGTTTCCTTGATTAAATTAGGAGTCTTTGATGACCTCCTTGCCTCACAGGAAAGCCTAGTTTACATGGGTTTAAGTGACGTGTTTGTGACATCACAGGCTTTTAGACCATGTGGGTTTAAGTAGAATTTTTGTGACGATTTTAGGTCACGTAGGCTAGTCGCATGTGTGACTCACCTTTGACCTTGAACAAGATATATAAACGCAGAGGTTGGCTTTCTCTTTTGGAGCTCTGAGACACAGCAGGAGTGGTGTGTGACTCTGAACCAAGCTTGTCGAGCTCTCGGCTGCACTGAGATGTTGATGTTTCCTTGGTAACTATGAATTGTATTTGATTTGTTCATAAATGTATGTTTGTAATTTGTTTGTATTTGCTCTGAAGCTCAGGGTGCTGGCTTTTTCCCCCGAACTAAGTGAATGATTTCTGTATGCTGGATTAAAGTAAGATTGTTAACCCTTAACGTTGCTTTCCTTAGTAAAGCAGATCAAAAGAACCTGGGCTTGCACCATTCGGCAGCAGCTAGCCGAATTGTTGAAACAGGGAGATCTTAGTATGATCCCCATTCTATAGGTAAAGAAACTGAGGCAACCAGAAGTGACATGATTTGGCAAGGATTACATGGTAAGTGTCAGAGACTGACTTTGAGCTCAGGGCTCTCTGACTCTGCTGCGTCACCTGACTGAGCTGCCCACGTGTGCAAATGTTCACATTCAGTGAGTGACCTTTGTCAGGTTCAGAGTAATATAAACATCAGAACTAAGATCCAGGGGAAAGAATGATGGGTTGGTCATGTGACAAGGTAAGGGTGATGAGATGGGACGCCTGGGTGCCCATCACTAGAGGTGTCTAGGAAAGGGGAGGATGGCCAGTTGGAACCACATGGGAGGACTCAGAGAAGGAGGCGTATTGTGGGTAGGCTTAGACACAGGGGGATGGGTCCCCTTGGACAGAACAATCAAACCCATGAGATCCCACACCTGAGTATGAGAGTCTAAGGAATAGCTTTCCACAAATGTTCAAGCTTCTCAGGCCACCTGGGAAGTGGCAGGCTCTCCTTCCTGCCAGAGTCCTCAGATCCAGGGCACAGTCTTCATTGCTGCCTCCTGGTGTGAGGTCTGCAAGTTCCTGACCTGAGTTTAGTCTCAGCAGCAGCAGCAGCAGATGCTTCTGGACTCTGCCCCATCAGCCAGGTCAGAAGGGCAGAATTAGAGGCTCCCCTTTGGTCTGGGATTCCTGCCTTGGTTATTCCCCTGCAGGCTAGGCTAGAAGCTTGGCTTCTGCCTGGAGTCTGAGCCACACAGCAGCTGTTGTTGCTGCTGCTGCTACTGCTATTATTGTTATTGCTGCTGCTGCTGCTGCTGCTGCTGCTGCTGCTGCTGCTGCTGCTGTTACTGGTACTGCTGCTTCTGCTATTATTGTTATTGCTGTTGCTGCTGCTATTACTGTTACTGCTGCTGCTGCTGTTACCATTACTGCTGCTTCTGCTATTATTGTTATTGCTGCTGCTGCTGCTGCTGTTGCTACTGCTGTTGTTGCTGCTGCTGCTGGCAGCAGCTTCTGAAATTCATTTGTGCTTGGTATACTGCACAGGGCCTCTTCATGTCACTCCTCTCTTCTCAAGCCCCCTTGGACCTGTGACCTGGAACTGGGTAGTAGGTAGTATACCAGTCCCTGTCCCAGTGCCCTGGGATGGGTCTGAGGATGCCCCATATGGGTCAGGAACCTCTTCTTATGCTGGTGCACAGCCTCTCCCAGCCCTGGAGGGATCCAGCAGTATGCTTCTGGCCAGACCTGTTCCCAGCGTCCTCAGACCTCCCTGCCTGTCTCATTATGTCCAGCAATGAAGCTCTACTTAGATCTTGAGCTGCATGGAGTGAGGTGTGCAAAACCTGCCTGACTCCAACAAGGATTTGGCAAGTAACATTTCAAGGAAAGAAGACTCTAAGTCCAACAACCATGAAAATGGAGGGGAGAGGAAAGCACCTAAAACCACAGCTTTATGGACTAGAACTTCCACTACAGAGATTCCTAAGATTTAAAGGCTGGAGCCTGATAAGGATGCTAGCCAGCCTGGGCCCACAATGGGGTCTAGGTAGAAATAAAATCCTCTACATCTGAGAATGAGGATGACCAGCTCTTAGCACCTACTAGCTTAGGGGTAGACAGGTCAACAGATCCTAAGATATTTGGTCTCTTTGATATGCAACCAGACTAACGAGATTTTACTGGAGATGCCAGAAAAGTGGTCATACATGTAACCAGGTGACCACACTGAGCTTCTACCTATGTAACATATGCCTTGCATATAGCTGCGTGTCCTCACTGATATATATTAGTCATTGTTCTTGGAGTATGCTTTGGTCTTATTTTGTTATTCATGCTTATTTGCATGAATCATGCATGTACACACATACGTTTGATGGTGAATCCTAGTTTTGCATTTGTTTATCTGTATAATGCATATGCATATTTATTTATGCATATTATACTCTATGCATATTTTGTCTTTACGTAGCTTGTGGCATTGTTTCCTGCTTTGCTGTTTGTGCTTACTTGCTAGTGTGCTGTGGATATTCATTAATATCAGGACGTGTATATGTGGTATGTCCTGTAAGTGATGCAGTCATTCAGTTGCTGGAGTAATCTGTCACGTCACGCCTGCATTGTTGCAAAATCTATTCTCCATCCTGTTGATGCGCATTGTATATGAACGGTCTCTTGAGAAATGTATCTAATCTATTGGGGAAATCATTTTTATTTCAAACTTTGATGACTTGATTTGTGTGATACACATGTCCAGATTTCAAGTATACTTCAACTATTTTGCAAAGGATTTCCAAATTTCTGGCATGGGGAGGCATGTGACATGCCCCTCATGACCCAGAAAGCTCCTCCAAAGAGAGTGATCAGCAAGATTTCAAAGTATAAGAAGCCTAGAAGAATGTTCTCCATCTCATCTTTCCAGTTATTGGCAACTGACTGGAGAGTGATGACAGCTCCAAGAAAAGAAGACAAAGAAGGAGATAAGAGAGAAAAGGAGCTGTGTGGCCCACCAAAAGTGGTGACCATGGAGGGTTATACATGTGTAGTTATGCAAAATGCTTCCATAATAGTCATGTTGTGAAAGACTAACTATATTTCCCTCCATGCTATCCTGCCCCTCAGAGGTAGGTATCTTTAAATACTTCATCTTTCCTTCCTTTGTCACTTGAGCCTCTGATTAAACCAGTGTGAAGGCTGTAGCATTGAGGGACAGGGAATAGGATTAGGAAAACCTGGAAAGAGGGAGAGATGAGCTGTTGTGATGCTAAAGCCTCCTGGTGGGGAATGGTGGGGGAGGGGCTAGCATTCAGAGTAGAGAAAGATGTATTGATTTAACAACATCATAGAGCAGAGAAAATATTTTCACTGGACTATTCCTAGTCCAAAACAGGTTAGTTATCAGATTGCTAATGGCCCTGTCATTCATCTCTTTGAGACATGACCAGTCCATAAGAAATTGACTCCTCTACTCTGTCAAGCAGTCAGTCAATAAGCATTTATTGAGTGCTTTCGAAGTGCCATCCAGCCCTAAATTTGTGCTGCACCTGGACTCGGGAATTCCTAAAGGCTAAACTCTGCCTCAGACCCTGTGGCTCTGGGAAAGTCATTGACCATCTCTCAGTCTGTACAATGGAGCTAGCAATAGCCCCTACCTCTAAGCTTGGTAGCAGGATGAAAGGAGATATGTGGAACTTGAAAATGCTATTTCGATGCAACTAGCTATTTTTATTATCATTAAACTTGGTATCTTTGATCCCAGAGGTCATTTTAGGACCAATGGCTAGTCATTGTAGAGACCTATAACAGCACTGAATAAATGCTTATTCATTCCTTCATTCTGTATTCACAGTGTTGGAAATAAACTCTGGTCAGCCAGGGAATGGAGAGATATCAGAGAGGGCACCCCTTTGGAAATTGGCTCTTTCCTACTTCAGTTGAGTCGCCAATATTGGGCCCATCAGTCAGCCCATGGATTCACAGCCCATCCAGAGATGTTTACATGTGCCCCACAGCATGACCGAACAAAAGAGATACTTCATTGACCACACCAACAGAGGGATCCCACATCCATCTCCTCAGTGGCTTAGTTCTCTTGCCCTGCATCCCAATGCAGCCAAGATATGGTGGAGCACAGAGCTATGGCAGCCCAAACTCACTGTCATCTCCTACTTCCATGCCCATGCCAAGAATATGAGACCTCCTCACATTCAAGCTTCCTTCAAACTGAGCTTATATGCCATCCCCTTATCCTGATGCCCTTAGATGTTTGGTGCCCTCTGCACCATCAAATTATCTTATATTTCTTTATCTGCCTCCGCATTACATCCCTGCCCCCATGAGATGCTAAACTCCTTGAGGAAAGAAACTGTCTTTTAAAAAATTCCTGTAAATCAGTGCTTGGCACAGTACCTGGCACATAGTAGGTGCTCAATAAATGTTCATTGGATTGGAATAGATGGTTCTGTTCATTATTATAACAGCGGTAGTATAACAGTGAGAAGGGCGAGGCATCTTGGGGGAAAAATTGAACGAAATCCTTTTATGTGACTGTGAAGAAATTATCCCATCATTAGTAATACAAGAAACACCAGTTTAGAAAGAAAACTTTTCTATCCCCAGGAGATAGGTCTGAGTATTCTGAGTACAGCCCTTCTTAACATGTGCAAGCAATCAGATGAAACAGAGAAGGTTCAGAAAAAGCCTTGAGACTTGGCCTCCCAGAGTGCATAGAGGGCAAGGCAGGGAGTCAGGAAAACTTGAGATCAAGCCCTGCCTCTGATGCATGCTCTAACTGGGTGACCATAAGCAAGTCACCAGAGCCCCAGGGTCCCAGGTATGAGTTGACAATCGAAATCAGAATCTGAATAGAAAATTCACAGAAAATTCACATTTCATTCCATTCTTCCTGAAAACAAAGATCCTAGTACTATTCTCTAGAATCAGATATTTGGGGTTCAAATCCCATCTCTGATGCACATTAACTACTTAGGTGACCTTAGGTGAGTCACTAACCTCCCACGTCCTTGTTTCCTTATTTGAAAAAGAAGGGGTAGGAATAAATGCCCCACTCCAGGTCTACGACCTTCTGATCCCATGGGAAAAGGACTCACACTCC
Source organism: Phalanger gymnotis (assembly GCA_028646595.1). NCBI lineage: Eukaryota > Metazoa > Chordata > Mammalia > Diprotodontia > Phalangeridae > Phalanger > Phalanger gymnotis. The sequence continues at coordinate 333,806,411 of CM053626.1, read as the reverse complement.
GCTGGGGGGGGCCACTGAAGGTCATGTGACCACGGGAAGGTATTCCATCTCTCTGAGACTCAGCATCCTCATCTGTAAAACAGGGATAGTAAAATGTACAGTACTTATCTTATGGGGTTATTATGAGGATAAAGTGAAAATGAAATTCTGAACATGTGATGCTCATCATGGGATCAGAGATTCAGAGCTGAAAGTGAACTTGGGGGAGTTGAATTCTCTTATTTTACAGATGAGGCAGATAGAAGTGAAGTGGCGAGGGGGCGGAGCCAAGATGGCAGCTGGAAAGCAGGGACTAGCTTGAGCTCCCTGCCAAGTCCCTCCAAAAACCTACAAAAAATGGCTCTGAACAAATTCTAGAACTGCAGAACCCACAAAACAGCAGAGGGAAGCAAGGCTCCAGCCCAGGACAGCCTGGATGGTCTCTGGGTAAGGTCTATCCCACACACAGCTGGGAGCGGAGGGGACGGACCAACCAGACCAGGAGCCAGGCGGAGCGTGCCCTAGCACCCTGAATCAGTGAGCTGTGGCAGTTGCCAGACTTCTCAACTCACAAACACCAAAATTAACAGAGAAGGTTAGTGTGGAAAGCTACTGGGGACAGGGAGTTTGCAGTTAGGCAACCACCTAGGGGACAGTGGAGGTGGGGCAGCTACAAAACTACAGCTACAGTTGCTTCTGGCCCCAGGCCCACCTGGTGGGAGGAATTAAGTGGCAGATCAGAGCAGGAGTGAAGAGCCTGCTGAAGATCTAAGTCCAGTACAGGTTGGGGGTTCTTGGGGAAGGAGGAGTGCTGGTGTGGCAGAGCTGGCGCATCCCCCCGAGCTTGAAACATAGAACTCTGTGCTCTACAAGCAGTCATACCCCACTGAAAAACTCAAGGGTCAAGTAAGTTGGCCGGGAACATGGCCAGGCAGCAAAAACGCACCCAGATTCAGTCTCAGACTCTGGAATCTTTCTTTGGTGACAAAGAAGACCAAAACATACAGCCAGAAGAAA
>CM053626.1:333786399-333804915 GCA_028646595.1 Phalanger gymnotis | reverse complement strand
AGGGAAGGGAAGGGAAGGGAAGGGAAGGGAAGGGAAGGGAAGGGAAGGGAAGGGAAGGGAAGGGAAGGGAAGGGAAGGGAAGGGAAGGGAAGGGAAGGGAAGGGAAGGGAAGGGAAGGGCTTGGTCTAGATGACCTTGAAAGGCTCTTCCAGTTCTAAATCCATAACCTCATGGTGCTCATAATTTTCATCTCAAAGAGAGATTAATTTGACTTGGTCTTCTTGGACCCAGGGGCAGAGATAGTAGTGATGGGTGGAAGCTGAAGAGGGGCAGAATTTGTCTTGAGATAAGGAACATTTCCTAATGCTTTAGAGTTATCTAAAAGTGCAATGGTCCTTAGCTATTTCTCTAATCCTATGAATTTGGTCCTTAGGTATTTCTCTAATCCTATGAATTTTTCATGTGGAAGGTGAATGGCTATTGTCAGGAACATGGTAAAGGGGATTGCTGTGCAGTGATGGGCTGGATTACATGACCTCTGAAGCCAATCATTCAGCCAATCCATCAATCAACAAGTGAGGCAATCCCTGCCATCAAGGATCTCTCGTTCTCTCAGAAAATACAAAGGCTCACAGACAAGTAAATACATATTGATGGCTATTAACACTATATTCACAATGGGGGAGGCAGGAAAAGCCTCTTGAAGGCAGCAATTGAGCTAAGCCTGGGAGGGAGCCAGGGATTCTGGGAGGTGATGGTGAAGGTGAGCCTTTCAGACATGGAGAATACATTGCAAAAGCCACAGGGGAGAAATCCGGAATGTCCTAGCAAGGTAACACCACCCAGGCCAGTTCTGCAGAAGCACAGGGTGCATGAGGGGCACTAAGACATAGTTAGCATGCAAGCTGTGCTAGAAGCAGACAGTGCCAGACTCCAAATGTCCATCAGTGGAGTTTCTGCTTTATCCTACATATGAGAAGGAAGCTAGCAAAGCTTTTCAAGCAGAGATACAAAGTACCACACTCTGTGTTTTCTGAACGTCACTCAGGTCATTGTATGGAGGATGGTTTCAAGAGGGGGAAAGAAGGGATGCAGAGATACCAATCCAGATGTGGTTGTTCCAGCTGAGGCAGGAGGTGATGAGGATCATTGGGCTTTTAGTGAAGAGAAAGGCATAGATGGGAGAAATGTTAAAGAGGTGGGACCAGGGCTTTGCTGGGGTTTAACAATCAACTCTCTGAACAAAATGTGTACATGACACACAGTTAAAAGTTTAATCTGCATTAACATTTTCTCCATGACTTTCTTAAGTCTGATCAATCAGCAAAACAATAAATCCAGCCCTGGTTTGTAGAGTTGCTTTCTCAGGTATAAATTCTCACACCAAAAACTGAAAAACGTGTTCTCCAGTCAACATGAGCTGGCTCCAGCACACCTCTGGGTGGGACCAAGACACAGCCAGTGATTGAAACTGGGTGGTTTGTGAGAGTAAAGAGTCAGGATGATGCTAAAAAGCTGGGACACTGAACAGAATAGGGAAGTTAGAACAAGATATGGGGTTAAGAGAAAAGAAAAGGAATTTAGCTTTAAACATAGAGAGGCTTGGATGCCTATGGAATATGCAGGTGGAAATATCCTGCAGGCAGTTGACGATGCAGGTCTGGAGCTCAGGAGAGAAGTGAGGGAGGACCAAGCATGTAGACTGAGGAATTGGCTTCATAGCAATAATGGCTGTGCCAACGTGAATTATCAGAAATAGGGAAGAGTCATCCAATTTGTGGGCAGCTCTCTTTCATGCCTTTAATTAACATCTAAGGAAGATTCCTGATCTCCCTCTTGTTACTTCATGTCAACAAATAAATACCTCAGTGCCCTTTAGTGGTGAGTTACCACCCCTCCCCCCACTACTCTTCTCTTCTTCCAAGTGTTACTAGATGAAAAAGACATCATAGATTAATAATTAATTGGAGCCAAAATTGGATGGGGGAATAAGCTAGATTGCACATAAAAATGTTACATGGTGTTTTTTATGACCTCCCCAATCTCCTCCATAAAATGAAAGCCCATCTTTTTGCCCTCAACATTCTTCCAGTGATGTTGCAGGATTGTGAGCCATAGTATACCACAGTCTCCAAAGGAGACTGTAGGCCACCCAAAGGGCAATACAAAGATATGTGATGAGTATGAGTGAGCTAGAACATATTACCAGCTAAGAATTGTGCAGAAGAAGGACCATAAAGGATATCATTAGAGAGCTCAATATTGTTCTAGAGGCATTTAGGTGGCCTAATGTATAGAACACTGGGCAGTCAGGAAGATCCAAGTTCAAATCCTGCCTCCAGCATTTCCTAGCTATGTGACCCTGGGCTTTTATCTTCCTCAGCTTCCTCAACTTTAAAATAAGCATGATAAAACATCTACCTCACAGAGTTGTCATGATGATCAAATGAGGCAATATTTGTTAAGTGCTTAACCAGTGCCTGGCACATAGTCAGTGTTTAATAAATGCTTGTTCCCTCGTTTCCCCCTCCCCTTTGTCCATATGCCCCTGTAAATTCTCTAGCAGATCCATTGCACATATTGGGACCTTTCTCCTAAATCTCTTGTTTTTTGTGGATACCAAAGTGAGTAAGAGTAAAGAGTTAAAAATTATTTGGATGGCAAAACTAGGTGATTAGGGAAATGGTGGCATCCTTGATAGTGATGGGGAAGCTAGGAAGAGGAGGGGATTTTGCAGGAAAGAGAATGGATTCTGTTTTGGACAGAGTGAATTTGAGATTCCAATGTGAGAGCTGTCCAGCAGGCCGTTTAAGATACAAGACCAGAGCCCAGAAGACAGATGAGGGTTGGATATGGTTATTGACTATCAATTATAAGGAGTAGCCATGTCCATAAGACTGCATATTAACAAACTAGAAAAGGAGATTAGTGAACTGAATATTCATTTTAAAACATTAGCAATGCAAGAAATAATCATATGCAAAATAAGGAGAGTAAAGATCTTGAAAATTAGAAGAGAAATAATGCTGTGCTATAAGAAATGATGAGTTCAATGATTTCAGAAAAACATAGACTCACACAAAATAATGAAAATGAAATGAGCAAAACCAAGAAAATATTGTTCACAGTAACAGCAATATTGTTTAACAACATTGGGCAAAGAAGTTATCTATTATAAATACCCAAATTAACTGTAAAAGACACAGGAAAAAAGACTCTATCAGCATCCAGAGAAAGAACTGATAAATAGAAGTATGTATAGAATAATTTTACATATATATACCTATTTGTGACTGATAATAGCCATCTCTAGGGTGGGGAGGAAGAAGGAAGAAAAGAAGAAAAAATATACATGATAATTTTGTTGTATATTTCTGTACTATATTATGGAAATGCTTGTTTTATTCCATAAATTAAAATTTTTAATTTAAGAAAAGATGTCATCGAAGAATTTATAATGAAATAAAGAGGAAAGTCATGGAACACACCCAAAAAAAATAAATAGAAAAGACTGTCTAAACTGATAAACCTTTAACCTAGCTAGTGAAAAAGAAGACATAAAAGCAAATGAATAAGGTGAAATCACACCAAAACCAGAAGAAATAAAGAGAATAATCAAAACCTTCCATACACAGCTCTATGCAAACAAATCTGAGAGCACAAAATAAACCGATGATTACCTTCCAAAAGATGCTACTTGAAACAGTGTACTCAGCAAAGTTGAAGGGTACAAAATATATTCACCAAAATCAACACCTTTCTAAGACATAATAATTGAAAGGGAAATAACCATTCAACATAACTACAAAATATTTAGCAGTCAATCTACAAAGTATATTACACATGTACAGAGTCAACTACAAAATAATCCTTAAAGAAATAGATAACAGTGCTCATGGATAGACTGTGCCAATATAACAAAAGATAAAATACCACCAAAGTTAATTTACATATTTAATGCTATGCCATTCAAACCATTAAAGGGATATTTCATGGAATTAGATAAATTCTTTTAGAAGAACAAATAAGATTACTACTGGGTTCCCTTCAAGATCTGGGTCTATAACACCGTGTCTTTTTTATCAATATCTCTCTTTTTAATTCTCCACCTAAGTTCCTTCACAACTGTATCAAGGAGTTTTGAAACAAATGCTTTAGTAAAATAATCTTTCTTGGCTCCTAGCAGAAAACATGAGATGGTCCAAGTGGGGAAACTGCTCAGATTAAAGCCAGCTGCTAATACTTAATGTCAGGTGGATGACTTCAACATAAAAAGAGCAGAGACAAAGACAAACAGACAGAGAGAGAAAAAGAGAGAGAGAGACAGACAGACAGACAGACAGACAGACAGACAGACAGAGAGAGAGAGAAAGAGAGAGAGACAGAGAGAGAGAGAGGGAGAGAGGGAGAGAAGGAGAGAGTTGAGTTTTAGGTAATCCACCATCTTGGTCTGGATTTAGGATGAAAATGTTTTCATTTTCTTTTCCATTTTTACCCTCTACATAGGACACAGAGCCAACTATGTTGAAACCACTGGGTTGTAGCACTGGCCATTTTGCTAAACAAATTTGAAATCAGGGGTTCAAATAGTCAAGAACATGTTTTGAGATTGCATTAAGAAAGGCCTAACTTCCAGGAATATGAATACAACTGAAAATTACAGAAATCAAATTGATTCTATTTTGTCTGCCAACATTTTTGTAATTACACAAGTCGTGTTTCATTTGTCTCAGAGTTAAGTTTGAAAATTCAGCTTTCCTATAAATCACTCATTGTCTCTGAGTTAAGTTTAAAGGTTATGTTCTCCTGTTAATCATTGTTCTATTCTTCCCTCAAGGAGGATGCCAGGGAGTCTGGTCTGTTATCCAAGGTAGTCTAGTCCACTATCACTAACTGTCCTTGAAGGTAGACTCAAACAATGAACATTTCTTAGCAACAAGACGGAAGCAGAGGTTCTTGCTAGCCCCCCATACCCAATTTCTAGCCAGTCATATTGCTCCTCATGCCTATGATGCTATGAGCTTTGTAACCAATCACACTATTTTTCCCCATCTGTGATGCTACCTTCATTCTGGATGTTCCTCCTTTGTCAATAAAAGAGAGCTGTCCCCTTCATTCAGGGCTTTGCTTTGTCGAGGAGGCTAAGACCCTGTTTATTGGCAAATTCATACTTTTGTCAATAAATTGATGATGCTTGGAACTTCCTACCTAAATTATCCTTAATTTTGGTCAACAATTAGGCCCCTTCAAATCTGGAGTGGATTACTTTGGGAAGGAAGTAGGTTCTAAGCAGAGCCTTGGAAATGTACCTGTTTGGTATGTTTAGTAGAGATTCTTATGCAAGGATGATTTGGAGATCCCTTCCAACTCTGAAATTCTGTGAAAGGAGAAAAAAATATGGTTTTACAGAAAAGTCTGATACTGAAGATTGATGGGAGAGAGTTGTCAGTGTTTATCGAGAAGTTATATATGTAAACATAATGTATCAATAAAAAAAATTTAAAGAAAATTTTCCCTACAAGTGCACTGGAAGTACTTTCAGATGTCACAGTGCACCAGCCATCCCAGAAGAATCTTCCATTTGGGACATTCATGGCAATTTGATGACAAATGACTCCTTTGACCAAAAATCTTCACTAGCTCCCTATTGCCTAGTAAGTAAAATCAGAATTCACTTGCCTGACATTTGGGGTCCTCATGCCAAGCCTCAGCCACATTGGACTCTGTTGGTCCTTTGAACACCTAGACCTAAGTATATTTGTAACTCATTTCTGTGCCTTTCTTGATGCTCTTCCTTATTCCTGAGATGGCTTCTCTCTTGCCATTTGTCTGTTGGCGTCCAGCCTGTCTTTAAAGACTTACCTCAAATGCTGCCCCCCTCAAAAAGCCACCTTTGATTCCCCTGGATGAGAGGGACCCTTTTCTCCCCTAGAACTTCATTTAACTGGTGTTTGGATTGGCTGTTAACTTGTACATCTTGTGGATTTTATGTTAAATTATTATAGATAACAAATAGCATTTATATGTTACCTTAGAGTTTGCAGGGAGCTTTTCACACATTCTCTTATTTGATTCTCATGGTAATCTTCTGAGGTAGGCACTATTGTTATTCCAATTCTATAGTTGGGGAAACCGAGGGCCAGAGAGGTTAAGAGACTTGCCTACAGTCACACAGCTAGTAAGTATCTGAGGCAAGACTTGAACCCAAGTCTTCCTTATTATTAATGACAAAGCAATAAGTCTTGTCAACTCTACCTTCAAACCTGCTGGTGTGTATCTGACCCCTTCTTTACATACCCACAGCTGCCAGACAAGTCCAGGTCCTAATTACCTCCAGACTTTTAAAATGGCCTCTGAACTGGACTCCTTGCTTCCTGTCTCTCTCTCTCCAATCCATCCTTCTTATAGCAGCCCACTAGATGTTCCTGGTGCCACGGTCTGGCTTCTCACTCCCCTGATCAAGAATTTTCAATAGCTCCCTCTTGTTTCCAGGATCAAACCCTCTGTCTGGCATTTAAAGCTCCTTACAACTGGGCTTCAGTCCAGCTTTCCAAACTAAGGATACGTCATGCCCTTTCAAACTCTATGTTCCAGTCACACTATTCAGCATTGCCCATATGCCACATTCTGTTCACCATCTCTGTGCCTTTGTGAAGTTTCCCCCATTCTTGGAATACATTCCTTCCTTACCTCCCCTTAAGGAAAGGAAGGAGGGGAAGGAGGGAGGGAGGGAGGAAAGGACAAAGAAGAGAGGGAAGGAGGAAGAATGGAGGGAAGGAGGAAGGAAGGAAGGAAGGAAGGAAGGAAGGAAGGAAGGAAGGAAGGAAGGAAGGAAGGAAGGAAGGAAGGAAGGAAGGAAGGAAGGAAGGGAGGGAGGGAGGGAGGGAGGGAGGGAGGGAGGGAGGGGGAAGGAAGGGAGGGAGGAATCATAAAAGCTTTAGAGATAGAAGGACCTTAGAGATAATTCTAGTCCAATCCCCTTCCTTAACTCTTAAGGAAACCTAAAAACAAACAGAATGTCACAATAACTCACTTAATTTCTCAGCATTCTCAGGCAACTCTCCAAGCCTCTAACTTACAGAAGGGTTGATGATCTGAATCAGCAAAGTGAGTTTCCATACAGAAGTTCCTTAAATCAGCAAAGTCACAACTCCCATCAAAAAAAAAAGAAAAATAGAAACTGAGACCCAGGGGGTCCAACTAAAGTTTAAGGACCTGGATTCAGATTCTGCCTCTAACAACAATTCTATGACCTTGGGAAAGTCCCTTAGCTTTCTTGGGCCTGAGTTTCTTCATCTGGGAGGGGCAGCTAGGTGGCGCAATGAGTAGAGCACCAGCCCTGGAGTGAGGAGGACCTGAGTTCAAATCCTACTTCAGACATTTGACACATGTACTAGCTGTGTGACCTTGGGCAAGTCGCTTAACCCCAATTGCTCTGCCAAAAAAAAGAAAAGAAAATGGCCTGGGACTAATCAGCCTCCATTCAAGCTGCAGATGGATGAGTCTGTGACATTGAGATCAGATACCTTTAAACAGAATTTCAGGTAAGGAGGAATAGATCTCTTAAAGAGGGTGGAGGGAAGGAGAGGGAGTGTCTCCTCAGAAGCACAATCCAGGCTGAATTTGGAACCCTGGGGAAGAAATGGGGCAACTTCCAAATGTGCTTTTAATTTCAGCCTTCAGAACCCTACAGCATCGCACTAATGAAGTCCGTGTTCACTCAAGCCTCGATGTGGTAACCAGTCCTGGGTAAGACAGAGATGACTCACCGGTTCTTTTTTTCCTCTAATAGCTTGCTCAAAAAAAAAGTCACACACACACCAAAAAAAAAAAAAATTATCCAATATGGCCAAAAATATTGTCAGGCTCAGCCAGATGTTGTGTTTCAAATGAACCAAGGTGGCCAAGGACAGCAAGCATGTGCTTGCCTGTAGCCAAATGATGAAATTAATCAATTTTCCTCTACAGCTGCAGAGGCTTCAGTCCAGCAGGCAGTTCCAGAGATGCTTCAGCATTGTCTGTCAGTCATTCTCACTAAGCTGGGTCTGAGTGAGCTCAGAAAGCTCTGGGAAATCAATCAATCAGAAGGCAGACAAATTGGAACTGGAATCTGGGATGAAGCAACACGGACTCAGGACAAGAACCTTGCCTAAGACAAAAACTTACGCTCCCTCTGAGGTTTGGGGGAAGGCAAGGTCAATGAAATTATAAAACGTTTCTTTAGCTTTCACTTTGGGCTGGCCAAGGTCTATGAAAAGCTGTTACCACTAAGTTTGTCTAAAAATCTAGTATAATAATATCTTAAAACCAACCTAAGATGCATTTGTTAATCTTTTCACATGCCAGGCACTGTTCTAGGCGCTGGCGAAAACAAAACAACATAAAATACAGCTTCTGATCCTGAGGTGCTTAAATTCTCCTGGCATTATATGTGTTTAAACACATAAGCAAGCGGTGGAGCCAAGATGGTGGAATAAAGGCAGCAACCCAGCCAACTCACCCAACGGTTCCCTCCAAAAACTTTTAAATAACAAGCGAAATTGAATTCTGGCATGGCAGAGGCAACAAAAGGTCAGGGTGAGTTCATTTTTCCAGCCCAAGACAACTTAGGAGGTCTCATGAGAAGTGTGTGACATAGGATTGGGGTCAGCACCAAGTTGGCCTTGGAGGTAGCTACAACAGCAACAACTTTGGGACCTCTTAGCCCACAGATGGTAAGGGTATTAGACAACCAGTCAGGAAAAAAATTACAGGGGACCCTGAGCTGGCCCTGGGCTCAGGACTAGGCACTCCATGACAACTTTATTGCCCATATGCAGTTCTGAGTCATGGTCCCAAGGAAAAGAAGAGCTCTTTTGGTCAGTCACAAGATAGCAGAGGCCTTGGTCTCAGTTCCAAGGCAGAGAGGATCACTAGCACTTACAGCTGCAAGGGAGAAGGGACCCTTCTGGGGTAAAGACCAGAGCATAAATTAGGAGAACAGTGATCACATCTCTCCCAGAATCACACATCCTTGGAAACACTGAAAACACGCAGAACTACAGAACTATCTCTGAAAACAGCAGCATGAAAAAGCCTGAAGCCTGACACAGTGCTTCCCTACCCCGAGCTGAGCAGAGTCCAACTTTAACATAAAGTTCAAAGTCAAGAAATAAACTGGAAAATGAGGGAAAAAACCTGATCATAAAAAACTACTATGGTGGCAGAGAAGATCAAGATACAAACTCAACAGCTACAAGCAAAGCATCGAAGGAAAAAAAATGCCCACCAAGAATTCCTGGAAGAGTTAAAGAGATGAGTAGTGGAGGAAAACTTGGGAAAAGAAATGAGTGATGCAAGAATATTATGAAAAGAGAGTTGACAGCTTGGTAAAAAAGGCATGAAAAATTCTAAAGAAAATAACACCTTAAAAAGTACAATTGGCCAAATGGAAAAAGAAAAGTTCAGTGAATAAAATAATTCCTTAAAAATTAGAATTGGATAGTTGAAAACTAATGATTCTATGAGGAATTGAGAAACATTAAAACAAGTCAAAAGAATGGAAAAATAGAAGACAATGTGAAATATCTCATCAGAAAAACAACCAACTTGAAAAAAATAGATCAAGGAGAGATAAACTAAGAAAAACTACTACATGAAAGCCATGATTTTTTTTTAAAGAGCTTAGAAATTTTACTTCAAGAAATTGTAAAAGAGCCCCAATATCTGAGAAGTATCGGATAAAATAGAAATCAAAAGAATTCACCAATCACCTTCTAAAACAGAACCCAATTCCCAGGAATTTTATAGCCAAATTCCAGAGCTCACGGGTCAAAGAGAGAACATATCAAACAGCCAGAAAAAAAATCATTCAAATATCGCAGAGCTACAGTCAGGATCATACAAGATTTAGCAGCTTCCACATTAAAGGAGAAGAAGGTTTAAAATATTATATTCTGGAACACAAAGGAACTAGGACTACAACCAAAAATAACCTACCCATCAAGACTGAGGATAATCCTTCATGAGAAAAAAAATGGATGTTTAATGAAATAGAGCACATTCAAGCATTTCAGATGAAAATATAAGAGCGAAATAGAAAACTTAACATTCAAACACACAAGACTTAAGAGTAGCATAAAAAACATAAAAGAGAAATCATAAGGGATTCGATAAGGTTAAACTGCATTCCTATATGGGTAGATCATTTGTGTAACTCCTAGAAATTTTATCATTATTAGGGCACTTAGAAAGAGTCTTCATAGACAAGGGGGATGGATATGAATTGATTATTTTGGGATTATCTCAAAAAGTGAAGAGGTAAAAAGAAGAATGCACTGGGAGGAGGAAAGGAGAGGAAGAACAGGGGAAGTTATCTTGCATATAAGAGCTTTTATAGTGAAAGGAAGATGAAGGGCATAGAAGGCAATGCTTGAACTTCACTCTCCTCAGAACTGATTCAAAGAGGGAAGAACATGCACATATATACGCTCAGTTGGGTACAGAAATCTATCTTACCTAACAGGGAAGAAGGAAGGGAAGGTGATGGGGGGACAGGGAATAAAATGTAGGGTAGATTAAGGGAGGTAGCAGTTAGGAGCAAAAAAAAAAATCTTTTGAGGAGAGACAGGGTAAAAAGAGAGAAAAGGAGAAACAGAAGAAAATAAGATGGAGGGAAACACACAGTAATCATAACTGTGAATGTGAATGGGATGAATTCATCCATAAAATGGAATGGATAGCAAAATTGATTAGAAATCAGAATCCAACAATACGTTGTTTATAAGAAACACACTTGAAACAGAAAGAGACACACAGAGTTAAAATACAGGGCTGGAGAGGAATCTACTATGCTTTAGAAGAGGTTTTAAAAAAAGGCAGGATAGCAATCATAATCTCACACAAAGCAAAAGCAAAAATAGACATCATTAAAAGAGATAATTAGGGACCTTGTATTTTTCTAAAAGATACCATAGACAACGAAGTAATATCAAAAAATGTTTTTAGCATATTTCTCTGATAAAAGTCCCATTGCTCAAATACATTGGGAACTAAGTCAAATTTATTTTTAAAAAAAATAAGAGCCATTCCCTAACTGATAAACGACCAAAGGATATGAATATGAAGTTTTCAGAAGAATAAATCAAAGCTATCAATAGCCAATATGAAAAAATGCTCTAAATCACTATTGATTAGAGAAATGCAAATTAAAATAAGTCTGAGGTACCACCTCATACCTTTTGGATTGGCTAACATGACAGAAAAAAAAATGACAAATGATGGAAGGGATGTGGAAAATTAGGTATATTAATGCACTTTTGGAGAATAGTGAACTGGTCCAACCATTCTAGACAACAATGTGGAACTGTGCCCAAAAACTGCATACCCTTTGACCCATTACTTTGTCTGAATCCCAGAGAGATCAAAGGAAAAAAATATGTACAAAAATATTTATAGCATCTCTTTTTGTAATGGCAAATAATTGGAAATGGAGGAGATGCCCATCAATTACGCAATGGCTGAACAAGTTGCATATGATTATGATGGAATACTATTGTGCTACAAGAAATGATGAGCAGGATACTTTCAGAAAAAACTGAGAAGACATAAATGAATTGATACAAGTAAAGTAGGAAGAACCAGGATAACATTAAATATAGTAACAGTAATAGTGTAACAATGATCAACTGTGAAAGACTTAGCTGCTCTGATCAATACGATGATCCAAGACAATTCCAAAAGATCTATTATGAAAAATGCTATCCACCTCCAGAGAGAACTGGTGAACTCAGATTGAAGTATAATTTTTTCTTTATCTTTCTTGGGCATTTTTTAATGACATGACTAATATGGAAATATGTTTTGCCTAATTTTACATGCATAATTGATATCATATTGCTTGCCTTCTCAAATGGGTGGGGGAGGAGCTAAAGGGAGGGAGAGAATTTGGAATTCAAAATTTCTAAAAAGAATGTTTTAAAAAAATAGATGGATATATAAAAGAGAAAGAGAGAAAGAGAAGAGAGAATTTAAATAAAGAAAAAGAAAAAGCACATCAATAAGGCATCCTGGGAGAGATAATGAGCAACACACTCCCATCCTAGGAGCCATCATGGTTTCTTCACTGTCTCTTACTCCTCAGATCCAAAATGGTACCAAGGCCTGTTGGTTTCACCACTGCAGCACCTCTCAGATATACTCCTTTTTCTCCTCTGACACTGACATTCCACTTGTGCAGACCTGGACAATTGCAACAGCTTCTGGGAGAAGAGCTGCCTGCCTCAAGTCTCTTCCACACTCCAAGTCATCGTCCATTCACCCACTAAAGCAATCTTCCTAACATGCAGATCCAACCATGTCAACCCCCTACTCAATAAATCCCAATGGCCCCCTATCTCCTCCAGGATCAAATACAAAATGTTTTGTTTGACATTCAAAGCCTTCATACCCAGCCCCCTCCTTTCCAGCCTTCTTATACCTCAATCCCCAATATGAATTCTTCAATCCAGTGACTCTGGCCTCCTGTCTATTTCACAAACAAGACCCTCTATGTTTCCCATTTATCATTTATGTATTTTACTTTGTATTTATTTGTTTGCTTGTGGTCTCCCCCATGAAATTGTGAGCTCCTCAAGGACATGGACTTTTTTTGACCTCTTCTTGTATCCCCAACACTTAACACTTAGAACAGTCCCAGCACATAGTAGGAACTTAATCAATGAATTGAACTGATGCTGAGATCTACTCACTAGCTCCAACCCCAAATGAAGTTGCCTTTTGGCTACAGAATAAATTGGATTGTTGCCGGGAACATCATCCAGAGTCACACAGAGTCTCTGAAAAGACAATCTCCCGAGTGACTCACTCCATATCACCACAAAGTGATGAATCTCCTTCAGCATGTGGCTTGTATTGCAACAAATCCCCTGCCATGCATGCCAAACCCAAGAGCAGGGAGCTTCTCTGGAAACCACAGTTGATGCATCCATTCCACAAGGCAAGCAAGATGCCAAATGCCAAGCATCTCCCCAGCTCTGCAGGGGGACACCAGGACTTAGGGGTGGAGTGGTGCTTTATTTCCAGAATAATGCAGTTGAACAAAGATGCATTAAATACCTACCAGGAAGCAAGGGGCCTTTGAGGCAAAGATGAAGACAAAATAGTTCCTATCCTTAAGTGGTTCGCATTCTATCATTCTGTTAGGGAGGTGGGGATAGAGAACATGTCCACAGACAGTTAAATATAAAATATAGAGAAAGTAAATGCAAAGAGTAGAAAAGGGGGGACACTAACAGTTGAAGGATAGGATGTCAATCAACATGCATTTATTAAGCACCTGCTGAATACCAAGTACTGTGCTAAGCACTGGGGGATATCAAGAAAGGCAAAAGACAGCCCTTGCCCTCAAGGAGCAGTCTACTGGGGGAATACAACATGCACATAACTATGTACAAATAAGATATACACAGGATAAGTTGAATTTCAGAGGAAGCAAGGAATAACACAGTGCGTGTGTGTGTGTGTGTGTGTGTTGTTAGATAGCTCCAGGTAAGCCACAGTTTGTAGACCATAGAATGGGCAACGTTCTCTAAGTCTTCACATAACTTTCTCCATCGTTTGTTTCACAGACAAACAGTTCCAGGAAGCACCTCCTATGATAAAAGAGCCAACTGCCGAGTGACTTATCACAACTTCCTTGACCATCATGTCCCCTCAGATCCTCATGGAGACAGCCCAGGACATTGAGTCCAAGAGCCCTTAGGATAACAATGTCCCCCAGACCACCAGCCCTGCTTCTGGCCCTCCACCCATAGCCATCATTGAAGGGAACAGTCACTATGGATATAGAGCCCATCTTCCTCATCCCCACCAATAACAGCTTCTGAGTAAATACCACCAATTGCACCTGCTGGGAGGAGCAGCCCCTCCCAAACCAACCTGGCGCTGCTAGGCTTCTTCCCAGGAAATCACTCCTATGGAGCTGGGACCTGGCAATGCCTCTGCCACTGCTTCAGCCACAGCTCCCAGAGACCCAGAAACAAAAGCTCTCACCCCCAAAATCCTTGGCCCTATCTGCTGGTTCCACAATAGAAGCTGATACAGTTTTATCCATGGAAATTCTGTGAAAAAAGAGGCCCATCTGCTTTACTCTTGCCCCCTGAGGATCTTGGGGGCTTTTCCATCTCGCTTGCAGGTGGCACCTTCCAAATGTGGTGTCTCACTAGAATGGGAGCTCCTGGAGATCAAACACTATCTTCCATTTTTACCAAAGGAAGCACTGCATAAATGCTTTGTCATTCACTCACTCATTCATTCAAGCCTTGATGTAACACTCCATTTCCCACCTCCTTCCCCCTTTGCACAAGCCATCCCCCATGCCTTGAATGCTCTCTCTCCTCACTTCTGTCTCAGAGTCCTCATCTTCAGTGAAGGCTCAACTCAGGTACAAGTTCCTAGGAAAAGCCTTCACTAATCTTCCCCTCCCCCTTGTTAGTGCTTTCCCTCTCCTCACATTCCCCTGCATTTGTTTACTTTGCCTACATTCTTTCCCTCCAGGAGATGGTAAACTCCTTGAGGGCACCAGTGGTGATGTTATTGTTTTGTACTCCCCAGGGCCCAGCAGAATTCTGTTCCTAGGAGACATTTAAGAAATGTTTTCAGACTGGAATGGAATTCATGCCCTGGATTCTCTAGAGTGTTACTATGGCATCCCAGGATAGTCTCCCACACTCAGCACTTTCCAGGGCCTCAATTTCCTGATCTGTAAAAGAAAAGTCAGGCTAGACAGTCTCTGGGGTCCCTATCAGCTCGCCTTCTATGATCCTATGATCAAGATGTGCCTGTCCTGTGTCCTACTCACTGATGGCCCTGCTCACTTGGATGGCATCTGGCCAATGCACTTATTAATCCCAGCATTCTCCTCCCATGGAAGGATTGGGTAACTGGGTGCTCATAGAGACTCTACCTTAACCCACAAGAGCTAATTCAGTGGTTGGAATTTCAGGTGCCACAATTGGTCAGTGAGGTGACAAATCAGTTTTTTAACTCCTTTCAAATCACAGCACATTGGCAAGGATCTCCACAAAACCCCTTGTGTTCATCTTGGTCCCCACCCAAGCCAATCCAAATCAGTGTATCAGCTATCATAATCAGTGTATCAGCTGTATGTATGACTCTCATGCTGGCAAGGACAAAGAGGATCACAGTGGTGCTGCTTGGCCCCAGAAGGCATCATTGAATCTTTAGAACAAGATTTAGTCTTGAGGTGAAGAAGGCTATCCCAGAGTATAATGGGCTACTTTCCTTCATGGAAGGTCTTCAAGCAAAGGCTGGATGACCATGTGTTGGACATATACAGGAGATTCTAGACCAGGGCACTGGTATAGGCTCAAGCAGAACTAGCTGGCCTCTTCCTGTGCTGAAGGTCAGGGATTCTAGGACAGTGAGAAAACCCTCAATCCAGAGCCTAAGTGGGGTGATTGAGTCTCCATATCTCAGGACACCAGAAACTCCATCAACCACTTTGAAAAGTCCAAAGGCCCATTTCACTACTCCTCAACCATGGTCATTTCAGGACAGAAAAAGACAAGGAAAAAGCATCTAGTCCTTTGTCCTAATTGAGGACCTAATTGAGCTGTTCTCTATTGAGCACTGAGCTTTAATAATTAATACTGGCACCAGACCCTGAGACCACAATTAAGCAACAGAATCAAATTAATCAGCTCGCTCCATAATTATCAGTATAAGTGGAGGTGGCTGCTATTATTCTGGGAGAGCAGAACCTCCAATAGAGCCAAGCAAGCCCCTTGGGTGACTGCTAGGCAGGGACGCAGGCTCTTCAAGTCACTCCACAGCCTTTCTTTGCCTGATTCATGGGGAACATGAGGGGGACCCTGGATGCTGATTGGCCTTTGGGATGCTAGTCACATTCCAGTACAGGGTCAAAAGGATGTTCTGATCAATCAATAAACATTTATAAAGCCCCATGGTGCTAAGCACTGGGGATGAAAAAAGAGGCAAAAGATAGTCCCTGCCCTCAAGGAGCTGACAATCTAACTAAGCTGCTCTGATTGCCTATCTCTTCCATCCCTACTGTAGTGTCCATCACTGATATTTTCTGAAAATAAAAAAACCTTATGGGAGAATGTAAACGCCCTGAGGGCAGGTCCTCTTTTGATGTTTGTTTCTTTTGTGGAGGACAGATTAGAGAGGACAGTCATCTATAATCATAATTAGTCTAAAATCCTTCTGATCAACATGACAATGGGAATTCCAAGCTCCTTTGTGTGCAGTCCTATGGGACTGTCTGGTGGTGGCACAGTGCATAGAATGCTGGACCTCCAGAAGGAAGACCTGAGTTCAAATCCCACCTCAGATGCTCACTAGCTATATGACTGTGGACTCACCTACATCACAGGATGTTGTGAGGGTCAGACTTTGCAAATCCTAAAGCACCATATAAATGCTAGTTATTATTGTTAATTATGATGGTTTCATTGTGGTAGTAACAGCCAGAAGTGACTAAGGAAATAGGAGGAATAGAGAAGAAAGACCATCTTCCATTTGTACCAACCACAAGAAAGGGGAAAATCATCTTAAAAAAAAATTTCAGGTGCTATGATTCTATTTCTTTGAGAAATCACCAGCCTCATTATCCTCTTCCTAGCATTCACTCAACAAGTACATATCAACAAGTATATATCAAGTATATATCACGTACAATGTGTGAGCTCCTTGAGGGCAGGGCTGTTGATTTATCTTTCTTTGGATCATGTAGCACTTAGTAGGTGCTTAATAACTGTGTGTAGTGACTGATTTGGATAGAGAGCTGGCCTATGGCCAGGAAGACGAGGGTTCAAGTCCTGCCTCTGGCACATACTGTCTTTCAGTGCTCAGGAAACTCTACAAGTAAAAGTTTTAGAGAAGGTGCTGACCTGCAGCAGTGTGAGTAATTTCCTTATCTGAGAGTTCTTGATAACAGTGAAATCCCAAATCCAATCTCAGTCTCTAGTCTCAGTCTATACAAGGCACTATACTTAATACCCTCTCTTGGAACCTCCACACTCCCTTCAGTCAAAATAGTTACAAAAGTTTTGAGTTTATCTTCTAAACTTTTTTCATGGATTAATTAAGGATTTTCTCTTTATATAAGTCATGGCTCTGCTCCTAGCTCTCCATAGATCTTGGTCAGACATTGAAGGCTTCAAGATCATCCACTGTATCCTGAGCCATTGCCAGAGATCCTGATTTTTGTCTCAACCCTGGACTTCTACGACTCTGGAAGAGAGAGTAAGGCTAATGACTTTGTGCAACTCTGCCTCACTTAAATGCAATTCTCATGCAAGCCAAGACATCACCTGAAATGTCATTGGACAGACAACAATGGCTCCAGGCAATCCTGTGACTATCTGCAAGGCGATGCAAAAAGTTCCAGGTTTTTAGGGGGTTGTTTGAGATACCATTATTTTACAACTACGTGGCCACATCGGCCTCTTTTTATTCCTAGTTCTTAGCTCTGGGACCAAATGGGTAAAATCCTCCATATGACGAGCTTTCTTAGATGTGAAGATAGGTGTCCTTTCTCATTGAGTCTTCTCTTCCTCAATTCCTTCAAAGGATCCTCATATGACTTGTACAAAGTCCTTCATGATCCTGGTTTCCTCCTCAGGACACTTGGGTTTATTGATGTTCTTCTTAGGCCGTGGACCCAGAACATACCACAATATTCCAGAGGAGGCCTAATGAGGATCAAGTCTAGTGAGTTGATCCTCCCTGTTCCTAGCAGCTCCACCCCTGCTGACACAGCCCAAGATGACCAGTCTTTCCATGACTGACTCATACAGTACTGGAAGTCCACTACAATCCCCAGACCTTTTACAGAACAACTGTGGTCTTACCACATCACTGCCATTTTATACAAGTGAAATTGATTTTTTTTTTACATTGATTCCTACTGAATACCATATGATTAGATTTATCCCAATGCTTAAGTCTGCCAAGATTCTCTTAGATTCTGACTCTGTGATCCACTCCCTCCCTCTTGGGTTGATGACATCTTCAATTTTGATAATCTGGTCATCCAAGTCATAAATAAAAATGTGAAACATCATAGGGCCAAGCACAGACCCCTGGGGCCCTCCACAGAGGACTTCCTGTTACATTGATAACAAATCATTAACAAAGACTCAGTCCAACCATTCAACCAGATCTGAAACCATATAATTATCATCCGATCTAGTTTTTTTTCATCTTCTCTAAATGAATAGTATGAGAGATACCATCACTAAGACTATATCCAAAAAAGATTAAAGAAAGAAGAAAAAGATTACAGTTACTACAAAAATACTAACAAAAATGCTGTACAAAAATATTTATAATCACATATTTTATAGTAGCAACAGAATGGAAACTAAAAAGAATAGCTAACCAAATTATAGTATATGAATATAATGGAATATCATTGTGCCATAAGAAATAATAGAAGATGGAGGGGGACCCAAGATGGCGGCTAGAAAGCAGGGACTAGAGTGAGCTCCCTGCCAAGTCCCTCCAAAAACCTATAAAAAATGGCTCTGAACCAATTCTAGAACTGCAGAA
>CM053626.1:333762076-333776010 GCA_028646595.1 Phalanger gymnotis | reverse complement strand
GGGAAGCAAACTTGTCCACAGTACTCATCATCTACGTGAATATTCCTAGAACATATACTGCCCAGGGAAGCAAACTTGTCCACAGTACTCATCATCTACATGGATATTCCTAGGACACATACTGCCCGGGGAAGCAAACATCCACAGTACTCATCATCTATGTGGGTATTCCTAGAATGTATATACTGCCCGGGAAAGCAAACTTGTCCACAGTACTCATCATCTATGTGGATATTCCTAGGACACATACTGACCAGGGAAGCAAACTTAGCCACAGTACTCATCATCTACGTGGATATTACTAGGACACATACTGCCCAGGGAAGCAAACTTATCCACAGTACTCATCATCCATGTGGATATTCCTAGGACACACACTGCCCAGGGAAGCAAACTTAGCCACAGTATTCCAAACTTCTCCATTTGCCATAACTGATAGTTCCACATATGGATCATGCAGTTCTGGCGATTGTAGAACTTCTTTTTTCTTGGTGTTGTTAGTCCAAAATAAGCACAAGCAGCAGAGAACCAATCCCTACTTCATTGCATCCCAGTCTCAGAGGCTGCATTGAGCACACATGTAAAAAGAGCAACAAATAAGCAAATGAATTCAAAAAGAAGGTTCTTTCTAGGCTGACTCAGCTTAAGTGGCCAAAGGAAAGACCCAGGCTCCCTCAAAGTGCCAGCACCACTGAGCTCAGAGGTACTTTTCCCAAGCACCATCTTGGTTCTCTTAGGGAGTCGAGGGCTTGGTCCTGGGGTTTGGGATTGGAAGAAACCATTTTTTGTTAGCTTTTTTTTGGAGGGGGGGAGGCAAGGCAATTGGGATTAAGTGACTTGCCCAAGGTCCCACAGCTATTGAGTGTCAAGTGTCTGAGGCTGGATTTGAACTCAGGTCCTCCAGACTCCCAGGCCAGTGTTCTATTCACTGCTCCACCTAGTTGCCCCAGAACCATATTTTTCATGCAACAAACATAGCTCTGTTTTCTGCCAAAGGAGAATGTTTCAATGGGAGGAGAAGAGAGACACTGCTCTGTATCAAACAGCAAAACCACTCTCCCTTTGGATCCTATTTCTGTTTTCTCTCCAGAGAACTACAGCAAGGCCCTACCCTATTTCTCAGTGATACCAAAGCACCTTTTCTATAACAGCTTTGTACTCTCATTCTCCTCCACAGCCAGAACAGGACGAGAAAGAGCAGCCCAAGTGGAGCTGGAGGACACAGTGTCTGTTCATTGGCCTTGGTCATGGAAGCTGGCTGACTGGGGTGGGGGAGGGGGAGAGAGGAAGAACAAGGGCAGGACCTGGGGAGGGGACTGTAAGGCCTCCACACTGTACTTCCTCCTAACTGGATTTGCCCTTGTTGATGTCCCCTGCCTGCCTAGGTGTCTGGGATTACCATTGGTTCCCTCTCAGGAGTCAGGCTTTGATTTGGCCTGGCAGCACACATTCTCATGTCTTGTTCCTTTTCAGGACAAAAGAAAACACAAGTAACCCATTCAAATCAATTTTGTAAGCACTTACCAAAATTAATTAATTAATTGATTTTTTTAAAGAAAGAAAATTAAATATTTCAAAGAAAATGTGGTGTGCTGGGTAGAAGACTAGCATTGGCCTCAAGAAGCCCTGGATTTGAGCTTAAGTACCTAGTGTGGAGGAGGCTTTGTGGTATTGTGGTTAGAGGGCTAGCCTTGGCCTCAAGAAGCCCTGGATTCAAACTTAAGTACCTACTGTGGAGGAGGCTTTGTGGTATTGTGGTTAAAGGGCTAGCCTTGGCCTCAAGAAGCCCGGTTTTAAGTGTAGCCACTCACTGCCTGTCAAGCCACTTCAGGTCTCAGTGCTGCATCTCTAAGACTCTAACTTATGGATAGTTGCTCATCTGCATTGGTAGAGAAAGCTTCCCAAACCAAGAAATCCCCAAGTCTAGACTCTACTCCCTCCTGTCCCCATAAAAAGTAGTATGTGAAGTACTGGGCTAGGTACAGGGATGTAGAGACAAAATGACAAATATTCCCTTCCCTCAAGAAGCTTACATTCTACTGGGGAGACACAGAGAAGTATATTCAATGTAATTTCAGTAGGGAGCAAGCACTAATTAGAGATCCCATAGGAGGGATTGCCTAAGTTGAGCCTTGAAGGAAGCTGCCTATTCTAAGAGGCATAGAAGAAGAGGAGTGTGTTCCAGGCAGAAGGCACAGCTTGAGCAAAGACACGGAGGTAGGAGACAGAATAGTAATAAGACAAACAGCAAAAAGGTCAATTCAGCTGGAATGTAGAGTACATAAACAGGAGCAATGTAAAAAAAAAAAAAGGTACAGAAAGATAAGATGGAGACAGATTCTGAAAAGCATTAAATTCCAAGCCAAGGAGTTAGTATTTTACACTACAATGGGGAGCCACCAGAGGTGTTTGAGCAGCAGAGACATGACACATTGTGCTTTAGCATTTCCAAACTGAGAGCCATGGATAACGGATGAATGAAAGTCAAGAAAA
This sequence comes from Phalanger gymnotis, assembly GCA_028646595.1. Lineage (NCBI taxonomy): Eukaryota > Metazoa > Chordata > Mammalia > Diprotodontia > Phalangeridae > Phalanger > Phalanger gymnotis. Next base: position 333,773,517 of record CM053626.1, on the reverse strand, counting down.
AGGAAGACAGCAGATCAATTATCCACTAATAAGAATGTGAAGTGGCCAGGGCCGAGCATAGACCCTGGGGACTCGAGCACAGACCCTAGGGCCCAAGCACAGCCCTGAGCAGCCACTAAACAGTCCCTTTCAAGTTAGATGTTTTTCACTTTTTTGTGTCCCGGCCTCCTTGGCAGGCTGGTGGTGCCCATGGAGCCCTTCTCAGGATCATAGTCCATCTCACTACTGTTCTTCACACGTTCTCAGTTTTAGCCAAAAAGGGCTTGTGAGTGTGCCCTGACTTCACTGGACATTCTCCTCTCTCCCTGCATTCATACAGGCCAGCCCCTTTATCCAGAACACAGTCTCTGCTTCTTTCCCTCTGTTGATATTTTTCCTTCGAGGCCCAGCAGAGGAGCCTCCTCCTCCAGGAAGGTTTCCCTGGTGCCCCACTTCCTCAGCTTCTTTTTAAGTGTTGTCTTCCCCATCAGATGAGTCCCATTTGCACAGGGACTGATTTTTGCCTTTCTTTGTATCCCCAGTGCTTAGCACAGTACCTGGAACATAGTATGTCCTGAATCAGTGTTTATTGATTATTGACTATGATTACTATAATCTAATGGGGAAGGAGGATTAGAAACGAGTATCACACAAGAGAGAATGTGATAGGGTCACATGAGAAATGACAGAGTGCTCTTTGAAAATCTGAAGAGGGAGAGATCCCTTTTGGCTGGGGGGCATCAGGGAAACCTTCCTCTGCTCCTCTGCTGGGCCTTGAAGGAAAAATATCAACAGATGGAAAGAAGCAGAGGCTATGTTCTGGATAAAAGGGATGGCCTGTATGAATGCAGGGAGAGAGAATGTCCAGTGAAGTCAGGGCACACTCAAGAGCCCCATTTGGCTAAAATTTAATTGCCAAACAAGACTTGACCCTGGAGATAACTGGGAGCCATTGGAGATTATCAAACGGGGATGACAAGGTCACACCTGCATTTTAGTAGATCAATTTGACTGAGAGAAGGGCGGACTGAAAGGGAAAGACTTGAGGCAGGGAGATGAATAAGCAGCTTATTGAGGTGATGAGAGCCTGCACCAGGGTGGTGATGGTATGAGAGGAGAGAAGGCAAAGGGGGGAGAGATACAAGAATGTTACAAAGGCAGAAACAAGAGGACTCCAGCACTGACTGCATGTGGGGGGTGAGGGACAGGGAGGAGTTGAGGACGCCCTGCTCGTGAGCCTTAGTGACCAAGAGGATGGTGGTTACATAACATTTGTAAAGTATTTAGCACAGTGCCTGGCACATAGTAGGTGTTCAATAAATGCTTATTTCCTTTCTTTCTTTCTTCCCTCCCACCCCCAACAATAATAGAAAGGTTAGGAAGAGAGGAAGGTTGGGGGCAAGGATAATGAGTTTGCTTTTAAACATGTTGAGTTTAAGACACTTATGAGACATCTGGTTCAAGATATCCAAGGCAGCTGGACATTTAAGTACATCAGAGTCATCTGCATAGAGATGATAATGATATGTTTTCACACATGTCAAAGACCCTACATGTGAGAGCAGGACTAGGGAAGGAGAGAAAGGATAGAACCAGGCACTGTACTTGTTGAGAACAGGAGAGTACCCTGGAGGTCTGTAGGCAGTAGCCACTGGAATTCTGACTGGGTGATAAATATAGATTGAGTGAACCTCCAAGATGGAGAGATGACTGAGTAATGGTGGTAGAGGAAGAGCTTAGAAATGAAAGTGGGGAGTGAGGAGTATTCTACCTCCCCTGCCTCAGTGTACCCTGATTCCAAGTGCCCTAGTTTTTCCTCTATGGCATTTTGCTCAAACATAACCAACACACCCCAGACAACGTGCAAACAAAAGCCCTGCCCACAAAGCACATTGCCCCCAGATGTTAAGCAAAACCATCTAACAGAGTGGTTATATCTGATGCTGAAGGCCACCCATTTGTGTAGGTTACTGGTTACAGTAAACTAAAATTAACCAGGAATATTTTAATTACATTTCAGCCTCTTGGGATGGAGAACTCGACTTCCTCTTAATGTGACAGATAAGTAGCATGCCAGGCAGTTTACTCTGTGCCAACTGGGAACTTTATCTAAAAGGTTCAGTAACTGAGGTTTGATGTATTTTGGGCAGACATTAATGATATGTTGGACCTTTTCCTAATTGTAGGAGATGGTCCCAGCATGAACTCTATTGAAGGCTCTGGTGAAAAAACCTTTGCAGGCATCGTATTCAGCACACCCATCCCACTTCTACCCAGCTCCTGAAGATGCTAAGAATCAATTACTTGATGCTAGTGGGAGTCATGAGCTTGGAGTGAGGGCATATGGACTGAAAGATGAAGCACAGCCTTGGAACCCAGACAAGCAGATTTGATTTAGGCTGATTTAACATGCTGTCATATATCATTTCCAAATTGAAACAAATTGCTGATTGACTTTTGTTACTGACAACCTGTTTTATTTGACATCTGGAAATGGTTGTTCTCTGTTCAACAATGGGGCATTGAATGTGTGCATGGCACTATGTTAGACTCTGTGGGGAAGGTAAAATCGATTCAAGTCATGGTATATTCAGTAAGCACCCATGTAAGCTAGAGCTCAGCACCCTCTAAAGACCCTGGACTCAGATACAGTTTGAGCAATTAATAAGTGCTGATGAAGGACCTACTATAAGCCAAGTAATATGGATATAAATACAATAATAAGAAGATTTTTATTGGACACAACAGCTTGCAAAACATTTTACAGACACTATGCCATTTGATCCTCACAGAATTCCTGGTAGGATGCTATTATTACCCCCATTTTACAGATGAGGAACCCGAGGCTGAGAGACATTAAGCAATTTGCACATGGTCACACATCTCATTAAGTATCAGAGGCAAAATTTGAACTTGGGTCTTCTTGACTCCAAGTTTAATGTAAAACAGTCCCTACACTCACAAAACTTAATTTCTACCAGGAAAGACAAGTTCATATAAAAATATTTATAGCAGCTCTTTGTGTTGTGGCCAAGAATGGGGAATCTAGGGGATGCCCATCAATTGGGGAATGGCTGAACAAGTTGTGGTATATGAAGGTAATGGAATACCATTGTTCTATAAGAAATGGGGAGCACATAGACTTCAAAGACACCTGGAAAGACTTGTATGAACTGATGCTGAGTGAGGGGATGTATCGACAATCTGGCTAGCAGCTGCTGGAGAGGGGGGTGTAAAATCAACAACAACCAGCTCACAGAACGCTGCAAGCCCAGGTTCTTTGGATCCGCAAAGCAAAGGAAAGCAACGTTAAGAGGGTTAACAATCTTATTTCAATCCAGCATACAAATATCTCTCCCTTAGTTCAGGGGGAAAAGCCAGCACCCTGAGCTTCAGAGCAAATACAAAGTAATTACAAACATTGACAGACAGGCCACATACAATTCATAGTTACCAACATCTAAGTTCACCCCGGGAGCTCATAACAAGGGCTGGCCCAGAGTCACATGCACCACCACTGCTTGTGGGTCAGAGCTCTGAAAAAGAGAAAACCAACCCCTGGTTTTATATCTTTTTCAGGGTCAAGGGCGAGTCACACATGCGACTCACCCACATGACCTAAAATCGTCACAAAGATGCAACTTAAACCCACGTGGTCTAAAAGCCTCTGATGTCACAAATATGTCACTCAAACCCATGTAAAAGAGGCTTTCCCTTGAGGCAAGGAGGTCGTCAAGGACTCCTAATTTAATCAAAGAAATAGAGGCCAAACTTCTCAAGGGCACTTGGCTAAACTAAGTGCTAAGAGCCCATTTTGATTGCCAACACAGGGGAGCAAAATCAGAACACTGTACACAGTAACAGCAATATTGTGTGACGAAGAACTGTGAATGACTTAGCTACTCTCCTCAACACAATCCCAAGTCAATCCCAAAGGACTCATGATGAAACATGCTATCTGCCTCCAGAGAAAGCACTTATATTGTCTGAATACAGACCAAAGCATACTATTTTCACCTTCTTTCTTTTCCGTTATTCGAGTTTTCTTGTATAAAATGACTAATATGGCAACGTTTTACATGATTGCACATTTATAACCTATATCTGATTGCTTACCCTCTCAGGGAGGGGGAGAAGAGGGAGTGAGGAAGGAACAGAATTTGGAACTCAAAACTTTAAAAAGAAAACAAATGTTAAAAATCATGTAAACATGTAATGGGGAAATAAATTTTATTTAATAGCAAATAGATTTTTTAAAAAGACGTAGCTACTCTGATCAAGACAATGACCCAAGATAACCCTAAAGGACCCACGACGGAAAATGCTGTTCAGCTCAAGAGAAACTGGATGAACTCTGAATGCAGACCAAATGATACTTTCTTACTTTCTTTTTCTTGGTGTATATTTTCTTTTGCAATGCGGCTAGTAGGAAAATATGCTTTATGTATTTCACATGTATAATCAATATCATATTTCTTGCCTTCTCAGGGAGGAAAGAAGAGTGGGAAGGAGGGAGAGAATATGGAACTTAATTTTTTAAATGAATGTCAAAACTGTTTGCACATGTAATTAGGAAATATTTAATGAAGGATATATTGGAATAAAAGAATTGCCTAAATTTGAACTTATATTTGGAGAGACACACTGTGGAACTTGTCCATCAGCATATATACCTGGGATAGACAGTATCAATGGGTAAGTTAGGTGCAGGGTTGAATAAGAAGATGAAATAAGGCTAGATTGCCTTCAAAAAACTCAAAGGTTCCTTTACTGAAAGCCAAAATCCATTTTTCTAAGATTAATATTCTATTGGAGTTGCTATATAGAAGTGAAGCGTAGAGTAAAACTGCCTCCAAAGAAGTAAAAATGAGCATCACCAAGAAGCCAATGAACATGCTCTAGTGGATGTGAGCAGACTGCAACCTAGAACCAATGAGGAGCCCCAAAGAACAGGAGTAAAAGACAAGGTCCCTTCTCAGTGTCAGAAGACCTCTAGCACATTGGGCAGAAGTCATTAAGTCTAACCCACTCACTTTACAGAGGGGGAAAATGAGGCATAGAGCATTTAAGGGACTTGCCCATGGTCAGACAGTGACTAGGTGGGATATGAAGCCACATCTTCCTGACCCAGAGTCCAGCTCACTATCTGCTACCTTTCATCATGTTGATTAGAGGCTCTCCTAATCACTCCCCTCTATCTGCTCCCTCCAAGGTGCTGCTGAGCCCAAAGGTATAGAGCTGATAAAAAGTGTGGGTCCAAAAATTTACAAACTAGCTGGGGTTAGAAGGCAGAAATATGTGACAAGGCCAAGAACAAATAACAGATTTTTTCTTGCTTCATTTGTTTTAGCTCAGAATGGTTTTAAAGTATAACTTTCAATTTGCCAACTATGACAGAGTCGATGGATTTCAACTTCCTATTTCGGGGGTCCAGACTGTCATCAGAGTAGGCATTCTGGCAGCAATGCAGATTGAAAGTCCATGACCACTTGGTGGGAGGTCTTTGAGAGCTGCTTTAGCTGAAAAAATCAAATTTCTGTGGCCAGTTTAGTGCTGGGCCTCTCCAAACCTGGACTGATCTTCCAACGAGAGTCATTGGCAGAGGCCAATGCCAAGCCTGTAAATGAAACCTTTCTGCCTTGGCTGGATCTGCCATAGTTTGCCCTTACCTGACATCTCCAAGCCAGGGGAAGCCATTAGAAAAGTACTTTAGTGGAGGAAATATTTTTATAGGCCATAAAAATGTCTGCCTACTTAGTTAATAGATAGACAAGTGAATATACAAATATAATAAGGTACTGCCTCCATTTGGGTGGGAGAAGATGCTCATCACCAACTCAGAAGCTTTGATCTCTAAGCACAGTGGAGGAGCTAGTAGGAGAGAGAGATCTCATAGCCTGGGTGGAGTGAAACAGGCATTGGTGTTAGCTCTCCCCAAACCAAGTTCACCCTGGTCTTGGGGTAGGTCTGGAGAGGTGATGGGGCCACTAAAACACACATCATGAGGATCCCTGCCTGTATTGACTTAGAAAAATACGTATTAACATTTTCTATGTTCTATTGTATTTTTATTTATTCAGTGTGAAATATTTTCCAATTACATTCTGGCACTCCTAGTTTAGAGCAGCTACCAACCCAAATCTCTCTTTTATCAACCAAAAGCCTCCATACAAAATGTCGGTTCTTGGTAAACATTGATTAGCGCATTCATGGAGCTGAAATAAGTTGAGGTCCCCTGGCCATTTCTACAAAGAGTAATATGTAAATGGAGGCTCTTATTATTATCATTAATAAATTACCTACCCAGGGTCACACTGATAGTAAGCACTGAGGTGGGATTAGAACTCAGGTGTTCCTGATTCCTGGCTTAGTGCTCCTTCCTCTGCCATCCACAATGACTGCTGTCTTCAAGTAGCTAAAGACTTCATAGGAGCTAGAACTTCAGATACCATCCAGGTCAACTGTTTTCTCTTACAGTTGAAGAAACTGAGGCCCAAGGCCACACAGGGAATAGACACCAGAACCAGGGAGTGAATCTGAGGAGTTGACAGTTTGGATACATCGGAAAACAAAACTTCCTTCCTCACCGTTAGAGCTGTCCAGATGTAAATGGGCTGCCTCATCAGGGTCTGGGGCCCCTACCACTAAAAGTCAACCAGGTTGGAGAACCACTTGTTGGGTGTGTGGCAAAAGAGACTCTCATGCAGATGCAAAGAGTCTGGGATGGCCTCCAAGGTCAGATTATATGGTTCTGATTCTCTGATACAGCTTTCAAGCCAGAGAATCACTCCCTGAAGTAATTTGAAGATTTTTTTAGAGCAACAGACCTGCTCCATTTCATCGTGAGAGACTGATTATATCCAGATGGCCAAAGTTTACAGGAAACATCCAGCCAAAGGTAGAAGAGGCATGAAGGGAGCTGGGAAACATTTTAAATAGAATTTCAGATAGAAAAAAAGAGATAAACATCTCATCAGATTCTCCAGTTTGGGTACAAACACTTAGAGAGAAATAGATACTGTTCCTCATCATTTCTTGTCTTGTTTTTGGCTGACGCCAAGGAAGGCCCACTCTGAGGATGGATTGGATGCAGTGAAGGGTACTTCCAAAACCAGTGGGACACAGACTGTGCCACTAATGGATATTATTCTGACAGTCTGACTCAGGATTAGCTCAGGTTTCAACTCTACAGAACCATTTGGCTGGAGGACCCTCATTGTCAAGAAAAGATTGAGAGTATGGGCTTTGCCTGGAAGAACAGAGAAGGTTAGACAGAGATTCACTGTCTCAAATGAGACACTCGAAAATTCTGAATGAGGGTCAAAGGCACCCTCTCCCATGACCTCAAAGTCACCCATCTTTGGCTCCCTTTTCCACGCAGTTCATTCCCAAACTATCCTTTGGGGGCCATTTCCTGCCTGCCTAGGAAGGGGTCCCAGCAGCTAGGATATCGGTTTCTTATTCCTTTATGTTACACTGAGATTTTCACTTTCTGGTTACTCTTCAGCTAAAAAAAAAAGCAAAAGAAAATGCCAAAGGGAGAGAAAAGTAAAAATGGATACAAATAATTGTCCAGTATCAGATAGCTCCAAATCAGGGAATCAAATCTTTTTATGAAGTTTTCCATTACAATAAGGGTCAGGCTCCCAAGGTAACCAAGGGCATTCACCTGGGATTATGGTGGATTTTGTACTTTTAGGCAGGGAGGGAAGAAGAAAAGTGAAAAAAGAAGCATAAGTGGTTTTTTGGTTGTTGTCTTCAGGAGAGGTTTGCTGGGTGGCTGAAGGAGGGGAGACAGATTTGGGAAAGAAGATGATATGAAAACAAAAGATATCAAGAAATCCATGGACACACACAGGATAGAGATCAGCAAATAAAGAGACAGGATAGAACAGGAGGAGCCCCTAAGAAACTGCCCAGGGACCTGGCTATGTGGGAATTGTCCATTCTGCTACACAGAGGTATTCCAACCTAATTTACAGGTGTTCTTGTGGATAACTTCTCCCCTACTGTGAGATGTTTACAAGAATCTTTAAAATTGTAAATCACAAGCTCTCTCTTGCTCGCACTCTCTCTCCTGAAGCCAGAGAGAAGGCAGTTCCTGAAGAAAATATCCAGCAATTCTACTCTAAGATTGGCAAACTGTTTAAATGCTGATCAGACCCGGGAAAAGGAGTGATGAACTAATTCTAATTTGATCATTCTGAGTGACCAATGCCAACTGTTGGGGCACATTGCTTTTCTTTTGTCAACCAATTTTAATTACCACTCAGCTTGGACAAGCTCTATTAGTCAAGTCTTTGGAGGTTACATTGTCTTCCAAACTCTCCCTTGAGTAACATTCTTAATTAGCTGAAAAATTAATCCTTTCTTTTCACTGTAACCCTGCCAGCCTACACTCTCTTCTCAGAAAGTGGAAAGCTAATAAACATGTTGTTAATTTCTAGGGTTGTTTCAGATTTTTCTTCTTTGGGGTCGGGGGAGTTCCTTACTAACTCCTCTGAGAAAAGAAAGAAGTTTAAAGACGAGGAATGTTATAAATGTCACATACATTTAAATGAACACCAAACCATCACACTCTCAGGAAGAGTCATAGAGTTTAAAAGTTTGGATATCATCTTCACCTTGGAAATCATTTTGACAGTTTTGTGGTCATCAGGGTCATCAGGGTCATCCCTAGGGCAGTGTCAAGTGAGGCATCTCACAATGTGTAGGTTTCACCTCCAACATTTTTAAATGGGAGGAATCAGGTACAAACTGAACATTTCAAGATTCTTGAATGGGAAGAAAACAAAGGGAAATGTATTCCTTGATGAGAGGAGAGAAGCCATTGTAGTTTAGTGATGATGGAGGAAAGGAAAGGTATTATATGGATCTCTGGCTTTTCTAAAACCGGTTGCCAGTCACCTCATTCTCTCTTTCTACCTAGTTCTCTGAATTGTAGTTTATTGACATGAAACCATAGAAGGGTGGAACCTTCAAAGTTCTGGGTCTGGGAAATTACTAGGATTTGTCATACACTGAGGATGGCCATCCCAGTTTTTTTTTTTCTGTTGGACTTATTGTCTTAGAATGTGAGCTCCTTGAGAGTGGGGATGTCTTTTTCTCTCTGTATCTCCAGCACTGGGCATAATGCTTTGCACATAGGAGGCATTTAATAAATGCATTAGTCATTCACTTATATTCAGCTATATATTAATACCATTACTTATTGATTGATTGATTGGTTGGTTGGTTGGTTGAATGAGCAATGCCAGATGCAAAATCGTACCTATTTATGAAATGAAATGGAGGGGAACCTAATAATGGAATATTAAATTTTTAACTTTTAAAATACTAACAAAGGTCATTTCCCAATATATAAATTGTCAAAGGATATGAGTCAACAATTCTCAAAAAATTGTAAAGTATTCACAATCACATGAAAAATGCTCCGAATCATATCCCTAATGATAATAAAAATTTAAATAAAAACAACCCTGAGATTTCACCACACACTCTGGAAATTGGCAAAAATGACCAAAAATGGCAACAGTCAATGTTGGAGGGGTTGTGGAAAGATAGATATACTAATGCTTTTTGTTGGTGGAGCTGTGAAATGGTACAACCATTTTGGAAAGCAATTTGGAATTATGCAAATAAGGCAACCATAATATTCATACTCTTTGAATCAGAGATTCTATTACTAGTCTTCTACTCCAAGAGCCATCAATAAGAAAAAGGTCTCTATGTACTCTGAAATATTTTGTAGCAGCACTTTTGTCAAAAAATTGGAAACAAAGAATATGTCCATTGATTAGGAAATGGCAAATTGTGGTACATGAATGCAATGGAATGTTACTGTACTATAAGAAGTGATGTGTGTGATGAATATAGAGAAGCCTGGAGAACTCTGTAAGAACTGAGGCAAAGTCACCAGGGCCAAGAAAAGAATATATATAGTAATTAGAACAGCGTTAAGTGGAAAGAACAACAACACACCAAAACATCAAAAGTCAGTGCAATGAAATCATAAAGATCAATTAGGACTTGAATGGAGAAATATAAGAGGATGCCCCCAGCCCAGCCCTTAGTGGAAGTGGAAGGTCCACAGGGGTTACACATTACATAAGTCTTCAGACTTTTTCAAGGTGTCAATCAGTTGTGCTGACTTTTTTTCCTTTTTTATAAATACTATTTGTCACATGGGCTGACTGTCAGGGAGAGGGGAGAGAAAGGATACATGGAACACTCTGATGATGTAAAAAACAGAAAACATGAATAAAAATTTACTTTTTAAAAATAAAATCCTTATAAAGTTTATCCTACAATTGCCTCTCTGTACCTCTATCTCCCTTATCCCCCCCAGCCTCAAAGCTCTCTGTTGCCCTTGATCTGTGTGAAATGCAAGTTCATTTCTTTTTAAAAGGTTCTTTATAAACCCCTCAGGGATTTAGTATCAATATCCCTTTCTGGTTACTCCCAGAAAGTTTATTAAAGTTCTGTTTTCAACATACTCTATATTGGCTTTGCCCCTGTCTCACTGAAAATTCCGTCTTCTTAGACCCAACCATGGAAAATCACTTAGACCTCAGAGCATAACCAAAAGCAAAACAGTTTAATTCAATTAGGAAAAGCAGGGCAGTACCAAGCAGCATCTGATGAAGGAAGCATATAATGCACCAACCCATCCTCACCCCAAGTTACCTCCTCACATGCACTAATTCCTGCTCCTGCTCCTGCTCCCTCAGGTGTCTGGTGCCGCTAAGCATTTGCTTCCACCCCGCCCCCGTCAGCTTCACTTTTGTTTACACTTCACCATGATCTTGGAAAAAAGAAAAAGACAGAGCACATAGAGTCCTGGGCTTTGGTGCAAGATCAGTGCTCCCATGACAGATTGCTCAGAACCATCCCTCTTCACTCTCAAGAATGTGCATCATCATGTCTGACCTCTAATGCCAAGATAAGGCTGTGACCTCACTCATCTGTTTCCCGTGGGAAAGATAGAGTTCCCCTCAATAATGGAAAGCTAAAGGAAGGAAATCTTCCCTACAATGTGATATCCCTTCACTTTCTTGTTCCCTTGGTGTGTTCACATATATTCTCATTCTCTCTCGCTCTCTTTCTCTCTCTCTCTCTCTCTCTCATCATTCTCCTCACTTCCTCCATCTTCATCCTAAGTGATCCATCCAGTCCCCATCTGAAGAAGTACCAAGCATCTCAAGAACAAAAAGGAAACTAAGCCCCACTCCAGCGTGTTCCCATAATGACAGTTAGTGAAGTCTCTTTCCTCTTTGTAGTAGGAAGGCCAAATTTATAATCTCAAATATAATCACATATATATGTTTGAATGGTTCGAAATTGCAAGGTATGAGAGATTCTCTAAGTAGAAAACAACAAAATATTTATTTAGGCTCCACCACAGCAGATCCACGAACCAGCCTCCCCATTCCGACATCTTGACAAAAAGACTCCAGGCCCAG
>CM053626.1:333746180-333761576 GCA_028646595.1 Phalanger gymnotis | reverse complement strand
ATCATATTTACTGGCCTTAAGTCCTTGCTCACACTCCTGGGTCTACACACAGGTCAGCTCTGCTTCCGCAGCCTCCCGCTTCCACAGCCTCCCGCTTCCACTGTAGTTGTCTCTTGGCTCGCCTTTCCTCACAGCTGAGCCTCTGGCATTCTCAAGCCCCGCCTCAACGACCAGAGACCATTGGTTCCCGAGTTGGCCCCTCTTAAGTCATTAATCCACACCCACACAGGTTTCATACCCAATAGGGCTTTGGGCCTGGGGCTCAGCACTTAACAGCTGAAAGTACTTTCACTCAAACTAAACAAAAGCCAAACTCCTGAAGTGCTAAGGAGCCCATTCTAAGGAGCCCATTTTGCCTTACCAACACACTCTTCCACATGGCAGCCCATATTACTTACAGATGACACTGCAGACAACAGGATGAAAGAATGAATGAGAATGAATTTAAAAGTATTTATTAAACACCATGCACCAAGTCCTATGCTATGTGCACCAGGGATACAAATGCAAAAGAGAAAGAGTCCTCACCCTTAAGAGGCAGTGCTCAGACCAGTGGCAGCCAGGGAGCGAGGTTTTGGCTGGAAAGTTGCAGGAATAGTGAATGATGCCACAGGGGTTAGGGTTAGAGTGCAAGGCCATAGCACTGACCACCCCAGTAGACTTGGGTGATGTCGTGGCTCTTTGTAAGGAGCACAGCACAGTCATTGCAGCACTTTGGGAGGAGATCTGGGGTAGAGCTATGCTCTAAAAGGTCCACTTACCAAGGTCTTACGGTCACCAGGCAGTCTGTTGTGAGTTCATTAGTTGTAAAGTTGGTGTGAAGGTCACAGTTGTTATTGGGGGGGGGTCCTATATTAATCCAAACACATAGGATGAACCCCATCACATGCAGGCTGAGAATTTGGAGTCTCTGAGAAGAAATCACATAACAATACACAATGAAAAGTATTAAATACAAAAACTAAAATCCTTTGGGGGATTGCTCTGTAGAAATTTCCACTGTCAAAGCACATAGGTCCCTACTTTGTAACTCCAGGTCTTGGAAAGTTGCCTAGGAAATTAACTGACTTGCAGAGGGTCCCCCAATGAGTCCATGTCAGAGGAGAGACTGACTTCTGGAGTCCTCCTGACCTTGAGCTCTACTCCCTCTACCAGCTGCCTCTACCCAAAGCTACCATATGGAAAGATGTGCTTTCTGTGAGCTTTTGTTGTCCATTCCTGTAGAAATGACATTCATTTGCTGTTTTCTTCATGTTCACCACTGCCATTGATTTCTTAATGAGATCACAATTGAGCAGAAATTCTATTTCGATTCTGTACAGGTCAGATCTTGTCCTGTAAGTGGGGAGGAAGAATGTGAACATATAACAAGTGGAATAGGTTTCATTACTGTAGTTTGGGGTCACCCTATATAGAGTTGTCAGTCAGTAACTATCAGTATTGACACTATGGTGGGTGGTGGTGATGTCCGCATTTGCAATTCTTGTGGTCGTTGCTGTTCAATCCATTCAGTCATTTCGTGTCCAACTCTTCATGACCCCATTTGGGGTTTTCTTGGCAAAGATGCTAGAGAGTTTGGCCATTTCCTTCTCAAGCTCATTTTACAGATTAAGAACTAGGCATACCAAGGACAGCCACAATATAATCCTTGTCCTCAAGAAGCTCACATAATGGGGGAGCCAACATGCAACCAACTACATGCATACAGAATATTTTCTGAAGAGATGAAAGGTGATCTCAGAGGGAGGAGGTAGATCAGGATGGTCTCCTGCAGAAGGCAGGGTTTGAGCTGAATCTTGAAGGAAGTGAGGCAAGAGAAAGGTGAATAAGAAGAGCATTCAAGGCATAGGAGATAGCCAGAATAAATGCAGGAAGTCTGGAGATGGAATGGCATGGTCCTGTGACTGCTCATAGGCCAGGGGCTCTGGATCATAGAGAGAGTGTAGGGCAGTCAAATGGGAAGCAGGTTGAAAAGATGGGAAGGAGCCAGGGTGTGAAACCCTTTTAATATCAAACAGAGGATCATTAACTTTGATCTTAGAGATAATAGTGAGCCACTGGAGTGCATTGAGTAAGGAGGTGACATGGTTAGACCTGCTCTTTAGTGTGACCCAGGTTTCCAGTCAAGCCTAGAGAATTTGCATTAGACTATGCCAATTGGTAGAAAGAATGCTAATGCAATTCTGCAGGCCTTTATGAGGGGAGAAGTTGGCTCAAGAGCTTTTGTGCCAGGCATGTGACACCTGGAAGAGAATGCTAGACCTAGAATCAGGAAGACTCAAGTTCAAACCCTGTTTCACACACATCCTAGATGTGTGACAATGGGCAAGTCGCCTAACCTCTCTCAGCCTTAGTCTCCTTATCTGTAGGATGGGAATATTACTAGAACCTATTTCATAAGGTTATTATCAAATGAGGTAGCATATAATATGCTTTGAAAACCTTAAAGTCATACAGAAATGCCAGATATTACTATTTTATATTATTATTTTATTATTGTCTCATGGATATTAATGGAGGGTATGGGTTGTCGGTAGATTATCCCTCACTCTTACTAGAGTTTTGGGCCCTCTTCTTTCCAATCATCTACTTCTCTGGTGACACTCTTTATACCATTGCTCTTGCCCAATTCTTTTGTGATATGTTGTAGCCTGCTTATATGTATGTTGTGCATTTCCATTTCTTTCTGGGAATTTCCTTCCATTTCCATTTCCTTCAACTCTAGCTCTTGAAAAACTGTAGTATCCCATGACCCACAGCCAAGCAACTCCCTGCTAATGGCATTGTGTTAGCCACCCACGATATTCTACTCACTGATCCTATTCTCAGTTATCAATACAAAAACAATTGACATTCAAAAGGATGACCCAGAAGCTCTGGCCAAGCCTGAAACAAAGACTAGATGTAGTATGTTTTAGCATCAAGTAAATGTTCCTATGTACAGCTGTACTGGCAGCCCATTCTCATCAGTATTTGTATCTCCACACATGGGTGCCCATGTCATAATAGTACGGTGCCCCTAAAGTAGAAAGACCACCAAGGAGAATCAGAGGGCACAGATTCAAAACCAGCTCTGTTACTCTGCAAGTACTGGCAAATCATTCAACCTTTCTGTACCTCAGTTTCTCATCTGTAAAAAGTGAAGATGTTGAACTGAATGACATCTTAGATCCCTTCTTTCTCTTTATAATCCTGTGTTGAACTGAAAGAACAAAAAAGAGACTTCCAACATGGTGAGCAGGTCCTCCCCACATGTAGGATTTGGGGAGGGAGAATGTGGGCAAGAATCATGCAGTTTGAGAAAGAAGTCACAAACAGGTTACAACCGACATTGGTAGAGTCAGTGCCCATGCCGACAATACTCTCTTTTGAACTAGAACAGCCCATTCCCCATGCATACCAAGCAATGGTGTTTACTGTAAAAGGCAGAGTTTCCAAAGGAGAGCCTATTTGAGGGGTGGCTATAAGAGTATCTCCAGCTGTGAGCAGCCAGCTTACAGGGTTCAGGATCATATTCTGACCCAGAACAGAGATCCTCAGCTGCTCTTACACTAATAATGGCCAAAATGAAAAAGCAGGAGAGAGAGCTGCTGGGAGCAAAGGTCATGCTTTTCCCACTCCCACAGAAGAAATCTTGGCCTGAGGAGAACTTTGGAGGAAAGTCACAAGAGAAGCAGCTTGGCATCACTGCTTATTCTCCAGAGGGAACCTGACAGATTTTGGTGGATGAGGAAGATGTCTAGTGACTTTAGCCTCACCTCCTTGGCCCCACCTTCTCCCAGACAAGAACAGAGGTTAGACTCTGGAGAGCACAGAGTAAGGAAAAGAAGCTGACTCAGCACAGGCATAAGTAAGACTAGACAAAAAGCCATTATTTTATCTACCTAAGCAATAGCCCATAAAGCACTAAATATAATGGCACAAAAAGCAAGACAGGAACTTGCCCTAGGACTATTTTGTAGGAAACTCATCAGAAATGAGACAAATGGGATGATTAATAAAGAAAAGTAACAACTAGCAGAATCAAAATCACATGGAAACTGCAAATACTGCCCCTCCCCCTCAGGCTGGCTGCATTAGAATTGCCTAGATCTGTCTTCACTGAGCCTACAGAACTTGAGCTGACATCCCAACACTTTCACTCAATCCTTTAAAAAAACAAAAACAAACCAAAAGAACCATCCCCTCTTATCTACCTGCCCAAGAGTCTGCCAAACATTCCACTTCTGTGGCCTGAGTGTGGACCATTCCCCACCACCACCCTGCCACACACACACACACACACACACACACACACACACACACACACACACACACACACACACACACACACACCAAATAGAACTAGGGGCATAGCAGCTTGTTCCAAGACCAGAAAGTCTATATGAATTGCCCTGATTACAGCTATGAAAAGAATGACAAAGGTCACTGGTATTTCTATGGCCCTTCAAGGCTGACAAAGAATTTTATCTCGTCCCATGGCACTCTGGGATCAGAATGCTAGAGACGTTCCTATCCCAATTTTATTGACCAGAAAACCAAAAATAAAGATGAACTGACTTGACCAGTGTCACACATCTTTTAAAAATTTGAGGTAGTACTTGAGCTAGGGTCTTCCTGAAGAAGTCACAACAAAAGTCAGGAAATTCTCAAGCTAATTACTAAAGTCATTTGAAATTTTGTTGTTGTAAGTTTTTTAACCCAATCAGTGTGAAATGACAATGGGTTAATTAGGACTTTTTTTCTAACCCTGATTTTTGATCACACAAACTGTCTTATTATGATGTTGAAAACCCCCAATATATCCCAGCAGAAAGGATGAGGAGCATGATTTTCCTCAGGCAAAGCTGGTCAGTGTTTTCTCTGGTCATCTCAAGGAAAGTTTGCTGACCTTTCCTCTAGACCAGTCCTAATGGAAGGATTCCTCTGATGAAGTCTACTCACTCACCAGGTGTAACAACAACGTTGTTTGCAGCTGCTGTGGAGGTGTAAGACCATTAACACCAGCACGCAGGAAGGCTGCTAGCACAGGTTCTTTGATCTGCTTTTTTAAGGAAAGCAACTTTAAGAGGTTTATGATCTCACTTTAATTAAACATACATATATCATTCACTTAGTTCAGGGGGAAAAGCACCCTGAACTTCAGAGCAAATACAAACAGAAATTACAAACAGAAAAAAAAACACAAATCAATAGACAGGATTCTAACTGTCTGACTATAACAATACACACAGTTACCAGAGAGAGAATCACCAATATCTGGGTTTTCAAAGCCAGGGGCTGGGGGTGGGGGTGCGGCACCGTAACAGCTAACCAGAGGCTCATCTGGCCAAAACACATGAACACTCTTCCAATGAGTGAGCCCCAAAGCGAAATGCTAACCTCAGAGTATATATACTGTTTCCAATCAAGGACTCTTGATTCAATCAAAGACTCCTGATTAAAACAAAGGCAAGACTCAATCAAAGGCACCTGATTGCCTTAGTACTGAGAAGCACTCAGAAAGAAAAAACAGCAAAAAGTCTCACTTTGCTTGCCGTTACACCAGGAGAGATGAAAATGGCACAGGAGAAAATGGTTGGTTTTTTTTGGACATTTCTTTGTGCTCCTCACCATTTATTTAATCTACTGAAAAGGAATCATCAGTTATGAGCAATAGATGTAATTTTGACTTTACAAATTAATGTCTGCATGGGAAAATTGCATTAATAGTATTATTCCTACTCCATTTAATTTGGGGTTTTTTGACTTAATGGATCAATATTTTTGTACAAGACTTTCAAAGTTTACTTATGTTTATTCAGACAGTATTGGAAATAAAAGAAGATGCCAGTATTTTCCTGTGCTATGTGTATATTTTTATATTTCATAAAGCTTTTAATCTTCAAACAGCCTTTGACTGTGGACTACTATCATCAGATTTTATATTTGTGGTTATTCTATTTCAGATATTTGTATCAGATTAATATCTTGACAAATAATTTTGAAATATTGTAGAGAATATGCACACGTAATCATACTGAACTATTTTGTTTTTAAGGATCTTAATATAATAAATATATAATCATTGGTAGATTGACTGCCAAGAGAATGAACAATCCTTTATCTTCCACAATTTTCTCAAGTCAGAGCCTTTAACTAGCATTTCCTTATTGTAGCTTGTAGTCACAATATAAGGAGAATCATACAATTTACTAAATGTTTTTCTCTTTTGTTGACTGACAATATCATCCATTTTCAAAGGATTTTACTAATTTAACCCTAACCCAAAAATGCTCCCCCTTTGACTCTAACCCTCAATCTAAATTTATTGGTAGTCATACTCATAGTGTCTTAATCATGAATATCTGATTTTTACAGAATCAAAATTCCCTAATGAAGAAAATTGTAAAGATATTTTAGTATTTTGTGTATATTTATACCACATTTGTTGTAGTTTCTAAAGGGGGGAGGGTCAGCTAAGGGGTGCAATGGGTATCACCAGCCCTGGAGCGAGGAGGACCTGAGTTCAAATGCTGCCTCAGACACTTGGCACTTACTAGCTTTGGGACCCTGGGCAAGTCACTTAACCCCACTGCCTCTCCAAATTAAAAGAAAAAGAAAATATTCCAGATATTAGAACCTCCATTTTGCAGAGGCAGAAACAGGCTCAGAGAACTGCCCATGGACACACAGCAAGTAAGTGTCGGAAGGAGGTTTGAAGCCATTTCTCCCTGGTCTCCAGGTACAATGCACTGTCCATTAAAGCACATTGCCTTTAAGAAAGAGGGATGGTATCAGAAACCGTGGGCTCATTGCCCTTGTTGTCCTGCCCTCCCACACATCTCTACCCTTCCCTATGTGACAGCCTTCAGCTCACTTCCCTCCCTGAGTCTTTCAGGTCTCCAGTCACAGATGAGTTGCTTATTGAACCCCATAAACACAGATGCACATAAGTCGATCCCCTCCGTATTCCATTCAAGCCGTCTCCCTGTCCTGCCCCAGACTCATCTCTTTCACAAAGTCTTTCCTAACTCTGATCAGATCACCTCCTCCACCCCGGCATCTCCCCCTCTTTCTGGGCTTATTCCTGTAACGGGGCAGATGTGCCCAATACTCAGTCCTTCAGGAGGTCTACACTCTGTTCTACAGGAAATTGTGGGTGCCACCTACACGCGTGAGTGCCTATCTGTCATCAAGACAGGGAGGCTCATTTTTGAAAGTGAACATTGTGGGTATTAAAGCAATGACTGATTCTGATGACTTTCTCACTGACTTTGCCATTTCACCTGGAAACTGACTGATGCTGGGGCATGTTCAGGCATGTTCATGCCACCATCTGCAGAGCCACTGATGAGTGACCATGTCTTCCAACATGCAGTTGAATGGTGTGTCCCTTTGAGGCAGGACTGGCTTGTAGACACTTGTCCATTCTTAATCAAGGTTAGAACAACTTTGTTTTAAAATTCCAGAAGAAAGTCCTTTTTACATACAGCAGCCACTGTGGAAAAGAAAACTTTTTTGATCATTTCCTTGATGGAGCTCCAGTGAGGGAAGAGGATGCTCGGAGATGGGTTCCTCAAGCAAGGTTGTAATTTTGAATGTGCTGCAGAAAACGGACCAGAAGAACTGAGGTCAAAATTGACTCCAGCAGATTTGAGATAATCACGAGCAGCCAGAGAACATTCCCAAACCCTGCACCTATCAGCTCTGCCATGGTGGGGGTCATGGTACTGTTGTATGTACAGTTGTATGTACCTTTCAGGCACTGCTCACCAACCACCTTCCTCAGAATGCGACATTCTCCAATGACTAGCTCCAAGAGGTGAGCCCAACCTAAGCTGGAAATACCCCTTAATTCAGCTACTCTGGTGGTGATGTCAGAACATTTTAGCTCATTTTAACACGTGAGCCAACTGACTCCTGCACCAGGAGATGGCCCGCCAACAGGGCAACCCTGTTTTGGACACCACTGTGTCCTATGGCATATGGCCTATGTCCTATGTTACAGAAAAACAGCCATATAAACCAAGAAGTCCCTGCCCCCAAAAGGGGAACTCCTGATCTTAATTGACAAGAAGGACCCAGCTGGTAAAGAAACTCTTGGTCATACTGTACATGGACCACTGACCTTTAGGTCCTGGTTCTGACCAGGAATGTTCCTTCAAGGTCCTGAACACCGAACAGCAGGTATGGCCCCCAGAGCTCCACCAGCGGACAATTTGGCTGCCTCTCCTTGGTTCGGACTCTGAGCCCAATCTCTGCTCTGTGATTCAGCATGCACGAGTCTTTCCTTTGCTGACTTGGGACTCTGTCCATCTTTTCCCATCTATAAATCCTGCCTTGTCCTGCTCTGATAACCCATCCCAAGGACACAGTTCTTCACATGCACACCGAGCTCCGACAGACCTTTTGGTTGAACTCCCTTTTTTGGGACAGATGCTTTGGGTCTATCAACAAGTATTTATTAGGTAGCTATTATGCGTCAGGCGCTGAGCTAGGCACTAGTCAATTCAAGTAGTGAATCCTTCCAGCCATTCAAAGAGGCTTCTGCTGACCCTAGCATTGACCCAGCGCAGACCCAGTTAACACTGTCTACCCTAGGTGATGAAGCTAGCTCCACATACGCCTAAATTTTGGGGAAATGGATTTCAAAAAATCCAAGAGAAAAGGTCAACATTCTCCCATAGCCTGAAGCTCTGAAAAGGAAGCTGGTACAACACTGACGTTCTGTGTGTGCATGTGTGTAGAGCATGTGTAAATGACCATGTGCAGAAATGCAGGTGGACTCACATGTTTATGTCTGTTCATTTTATGTACATGTACATACATTCTTTGTGATTTGTATGTATACACGCATTTATGTGTTTATATATATAATGCATTTATATGTTACCTGAAAATTTTCAAAGATATAGAGATGCATACCTGTATGGACGTTCTTATTTGATCTACACAATAGCCCTGTGAAGTAGGTGCTGTTATAATTCTCATTTTACAAATGAGCAAACTGAGGCAGAACAAGATTAAGTGACTTTCCCAAAGTCACACAGTTGGTCAGTATCTAAGGCAGGATTCAAACTTAGGTCTTTCTGACTTTGGGTCCTGCCCTTTCTACACCTAGCCACGTACATCCGTATAAACATACATGTGTGAATGTGCACATGTGAAGCAGCAATGTCTTTCAAAAGGCCTTGTCAGACTTTCACATCAATCACATTCAAATGAGGACCCAAATCGGTTTCCCCTTGATCCAAGCTGATAGAGACTGGTTGGTACAGTACTTGGCTTACACACCAAAAGGCTGGATTTCTAGGTGATGTGAGCTGATCCCTAGTTTGCTTTTCATTTAAAAGGAAAGGAATCGAAGAAAAAAAAGTGTAATGCAGTTACCCCATCATCCCAAGTAAGTAAACATTTATTATGCTCCTTCCCATGTTAGGCACTGAGGAGACACAGACCAAAACAAGATGGCCCTCCCTGTCCTCAAGGAGCTTATGTCTTCTCAGAAGGAGACAACACCCTCATGAGTAAGAAAATAAAAAGTCTATACAAACAAATGCAAAGCAATTTCCAAAGGGAGAAAGTGTTCCTAATAAGGCAGGAGGTGCTAAACTGGCTCTGAAAGAAGACAAGGATTCTGTGACAGAGGTGAAGGGAGAGTCATTCCCATCAGGGAGATCCCTCGAGCATGGAGGCTGAAAATAGATGGAGAATGTCTAGCAGGCAAGGTTTGATTGGAGAGCACATGAAGGATACTAAGATGAAACGTGTATGGAAGTCAGACTGGAGGAGAGGACTGTAAAATAAGCCATGCTAAAGATGTATTTTAGCCTAAAGGCAATGGCCCCTGAAGATTTTGAGCCAGTTAGGGGTAAGATGGTCCAGCTTGTGCTTAGAGTGATCAGTTTGGCTTTGGGGGAAGAGGCTGGCTGCAGAGAGACCATCAGCATGAACAAGTAGGTGAAGCTCAGCCGACCAGCAGCCAAAACACCAACCAAGATCCAAGGACAAGAGACAGCCCCCAACCCACAGTAGAGTTAGGAGGAAGGCAGTGAAGCATCCAATTCAGCTGGCAGGGACATTTTTACTCAGAGTCCTCTCCCTAATCAAGAAACAGGGAGCCTTTTGAATCTCAATGCAAATGTTTCAAAGGAGGTTATAACCAAGGTGGTGGTGGGGGAGGTGGGGAATTAGCATTTTTAGGAAAGACTGCCAAAATTTTCCCTTGAATGAAAATCCCAGCCTTGCCAAGAGAGAGGTCAACACCAGCCAAGAAAATAAAACAAGGAAACAAAGGATTTTTGCTTCTGGCCAGTTTTCTCTTTCCCATTGGGAGAGTCTGATCCCTGGGGAGAATTAGGTCAAGCTGCTTTGCTCACCTCCTTAGTGTCGGAGGGTCTAAATGACTTATCTGGGGCGTACCCAGTCAGGTGTTCCTTATAACTGCCAGCCCTTGAATGAAAGGGCAGTGACTGGTACATCTGCCTTGTGCAAGGAATACAGGGTGGCCTCCTCTCTCTCCCTCTCCCCCAGTTTGTGCCTCTGTACCCAGACAATATCCAAATATTTGGTTCTCTACTGAAAGAAAGACACGTTTAATATACATGAAATCTAACTTCTGAGTCCAAGTTTTCTTCCTACAAGACTAAGTTTCTCATTTAGAATCATCAACTTCAACAACTCCCATTCAGCAAGACATTTTACTCAAAGTCATGCCTATTGATGAAACACCTGCTGAACTCAAGGCATGCCATTTTCATACTATTATTTCATGGAAATGAGCTTGCTTTAAATGGTATCTGATGGAAATGCCCTTGATTTAAACTACCCTGGGAGGTAGTGATTTCCCAATCCCAGGTCTTCCAACCCAGGCTGCCTGGCCACTTGCTGAGGCTGAGATGGGGCAAATGACTTTGATAGGTTGAGGAGGTCAACCGGATAATGGCCGACTGCCACCCAGTAATTCACAATTTGAAAGACAATGGAAAAATATGAAGAATTTGGTGAACGTTGACAGAGATGAGGTTCTTCTCTTGGATGCCTCTTTGTAACAAAGAAACGTGATCTGAAGGGGAAAAAGGAAATGGTTATTTTTCTGCACCCTCCACAAGGGCTGGCTGTCCTTGCCCACCAATTAGCTGGCTGCAGAGGGCACTGAAGCAGAGTGGTAGGTAGAAGATGCCATTCTTCCAAAAGTTCATGCATGGTATTTACCAAGCAGAGAAAATGATGTGTGCCTTTAGGGCTCAAAGATCCTTTGGCACAGAGAAAAGTCAAGCAAGCCAGAACTAGTCTTTCCTCTCACTGGCAAAGAGGACAAAAGTAAATAAGCATTTATTAAGCTCTTACTGAGGCCCAGGCACTGTGACAGGCAGTTTACAGTTAATCTTATTTGATTTTTATAAGAACCCTGAGGGATAAGTCCAATATTACCTCCATTTTTAAAGTTGAGGGACCTAAGGCAGAGAGGTTGAATGACTTGCCCAGGGTCACACAGCTAAGCAGCTGAAGCTAGATTTGAACTCAGGCCTTCCTGACACCAGGATCAGTGCCTTGCCCACTGTGCCCCTAGCAGCCTGTCTCTTCTCCCTTCATCTCCCCTCTGCTCCTCTCCCCTCTTTTTTTTCTCCTTTCCTCTCCTTCCTCTCCCTCTATCCACATAGAGAATCATACCCTATCCTATGGGGGCTCTGCCTGAAGGAATAGAAATTTTGATCACTGAAACCTCCCAAGATACCTCAGGGTTTCCAGGCTAGATTTCTTTCTTAAGGACCAAGCCTTAAACCCAATTCACTCTGGCTCTCATTGACTGGCCAACAATAGGTCACAACCCCAGCTCTACTTGGTGGTCGATGTTTGGGCCTTGATGGCTCAGAGTCAACGTAAATAGCGATTGTTTGTGTTTTGGCCAGAGACCCTGATGGTCTTCCCCTCCCATATGGATTTTTTTTGACTAGGTAAAAAGAGGCCATTCTTTGTCTCATTTCTTACCTAGCCTTAGTCACTGAATGGGCGCCGCCTCAGTCAAGCTGAGACCTGGGAAAGACCTCAGTTTAAAAAGGCCAAGGTCTCCCACTGCATCTGGAGCCATCTCCAGTCACCTTAAAGGTATCTTGCCACAGGACCCAGACGGTTCCAGAGGAGAAAGTGAGGATAATGACTTTGTACAGCCCTCCCTTACTTAAATTTACTTGCAAGTCATGACATCACCTTCCTGGTGCCTGGTCCTCTTCGAGAAGGAAGGACAAGCAACAACAGCAGCAGCCTTTATATGAGAATGTGATATATCAGGGATCAGAGATCATGAAGACCCTGATAAGTCTTACTTATTTCAGAGTCAGGATCTAATTTCTTAGCCTGCCTGGACAGAATTCCTTTCAGGCCCTAGCTCTGCACAATGTCTCTTCTGTCTAAACTCTGAGAATTAAATGATTACCAAGGAACATTTACTGTGCAAAGATGAGCTTCATCTTTGAGACTGCAATCTGCCACTCTGGGACAAGGAAGGGAGGGAGCCTGGGGTTCTATTGGGCTGGGAGCGTGAAGGGAGGAGGCATCTCTGTCAATGCAGCTAAGCATCTTCTGGGCTGAGAGTCACCTGGATTATTGACTTGCTCAGGGTACTAGAGTCAGTAGGTATCAGAGGTAGGACTCGAACCCAGGTCTTTTTAAATATCTCCAAGGACAGCTTTTTAATCCACTATGCCAAGCAGGCTCTATGATAATGGCAACTGGCATTCATACTGGCACTCAGAGAGATGCAAAGGCTTTACAAAGAGTATCTCATATGAGCCCCACAACAACTCTCTTAAAAGCTGACAAGCATTTTACTTTTGCTCATTTTTCTCCTGTGATTGCATCAGACTGGGAAACTCTTGATTTAGAAATTCCCTCTGCTGACTCAGATTCCCATTTTACAGATGAGGAAGCTAAAGATCAGGGTCACACAGCTAGTCAGTCCTGGAAACAACATTGAATGTAGGTTTTTCTGACCAACTCCAGCATGCTCACCACTATATCAGATTGCCTTAATATCTGAATTAAGATTGATAATTCTAGCACCTTCACTCTGTTAATTATTTCCTATTTAATCTTGTGCAGAGTTTACTTTGTATATATATATATGTTTGCATGGTGTCTCTCCCATTAGATTGTAAGCTTTTTGAGGACAGGAACTGTCTTTTGCCTCTTTGTATCCCTAGCACTTAGCATAGTGTCTGGCTTAATAAATGTTGATCGATTAATAACCATGAACTAGGGCTTCTCCAAGACTATAAATTTCAAAGCAAGTTCCTATCTAAGTGGTCATGGTCAATCTCAATATGACCATAGAATCCCAGAGCTTGAATGGACCCAAAAAGATCATTAAATATGAGGAAACTAAAGCCCAGAAAGCTGATCCTCTTTGACCACGGTCAAATGGGTGTAAAAGTTATGACCTCCAGGTCTCCCAACTCCCAGTAGTGGGACCTGCTCCACTACTGATAAAGTCACCAGTTAATAAACAATATTTCAACAAAATCCTGAATAGACACCCTAGGAATAATCTGTGTTTAAATCCAGAATCTCTCTTTTTAGTTTTGTGATCATGAGAAAGTCACTTAATCTCTCTTTCAGTTTCTTCATCTCTAAATTGGGAATAATTATACTTTTACTACATTATATCACAAGGTTGTTAAAATATCCTCGCTATACTCTAATTTATTTATAACACAATTAAAGTGTTATACACTATCCCAAGCACACTGAAAAGCTAGAATATGTCCAGAGGAAAAAATTGGAAACCAGGCACAAGGCATTTCGACTAAATGCAACCAATATCTGTTCAAATTAATTGAGGACTTGTGGGACTTTTATGAAGTCATCAAGCTAGTCTGGACTTTAATGATTTGTATCAACTCTATCACTATTGAAATACACATTTCTGAAAAGCTAATTTTTTCTTTTGACTGACTCAACTGATAATCATAGAGGAAAGGACACCAGTGGGGGCTCATGAGCTATAGAATTAAATAACTACCTCTGGCCCATCAGGGAGACATAGCTCCTATGGCCTAGAGATCAAGCATGCCACTCCAGATGAGGGGAGGGAGAGGAGCTCTGGTCCCACCTCACTGATTTCTTAATTGTGTGCCTCTGGGCAAGTCACCCGACCTCAAATCAGTTTCTTCATCTGTAAGAAGAGAGGAAGAGGGGAACTAGATAGCATCTAATATCCTTTCTAGTCTAAATCCATGAGTCTATGATTGTTGCCCAACTCTTTCATTTTACAAATGTAGAAGCTGAGTCTCGGAACAGTGAACTACCTCATCTGAAGCGGTAAATAGATGACCTAGCATCTGAGTGAATGGCAGCAACATGCTTTTTGATAAGAGTTTGCATTTTTCTCTGTGGCACAAAAAAAAAAGAAAAGTAACACCTGAGTGGGGGGAAGGAAAACTTCTGTTGTGTGCTGAAAAGATTGTAGGAATGACTTTATTGTCTGTCAAAGGAAGGGTTGGCAAGGTGTTCTCCAAAGTCTAGCGTTCTGCGATTCCAAAACTCATCAGAAGAGAGTGATCTCCCAGTGCTCAAGCATCTGCCACTTGGGCACTGGGGGAAAGCAATCTACCCAGACGTGCAAGGGAGGATGAGGTGCTTAGGCTAGGTGGGAGAGCTGGAGGCGGGAGAAGAGGGAGGATGAAGAGGTGCCAGACTAATCATGATGCTTAGGGGTTGTGCCAGTAAGGCAAAATGGGCTTAGTTTAATGGGTGCCCTTGAGGAGTTTGGCTTTTATTTACGGTGAAAGTACTTTCACTTGTTAAATGCTAAGCCCCAGGCCCAAAGCCCTATCAGGTGTGAAACCTGTGTGGGCGTAGATTAAGGACTTAAGAGGGGCCAATTAGGGAACCAATGGGTCTCTGGACTCTGGTCTCTAGTTGTTGAGGCGGGACTTGAGAACGCCAGAGGCTTGGCTACAAGGAGAGGCGAGAAACTACAGCTGGAAAAAATCCAAAGCAGAGCCGACCCCTGTGTGGACCCAGGAGTTCGAGCAAGGAGGACTTGAGGCCAGTGAATATGATTTATGCCATCGTATTTTTCTGTGGCCTCTCGCCTGCTCTTGTGAGGCGGGCCTACTGGGCCTGGAGGCTTGTGTTCACAATACTGGAATGGGGAGGTTGGTGTAGTAGGAAGGCCGAATTTATGATCTCAAATATAATCATGTATATGTTTGAATGGTCCGAAATCGCAAGGTATGAGAGATTCTCTAAGGAGAAAACAACAAGGAATTTATTTAGGCCCCACCGCAGCAAAAACTTGAACCAGTTTCCCCATTCCAACATCTTGACAAAAAGACTCCAGGCCCAGAAAGCCCATTTCACAAGGGCAACTAGGAGGCCAAAGAAAAGCAAGAGAGTATTTAGCCAAATCAT